>CACSLK010011299.1:905758-919346 GCA_902706635.1 Striga hermonthica | reverse complement strand
TAATTAAATAAGTTCGTTATTTATTAGTATGTAAATTTGATGTTGGATTTATAATTTGTCAAATAATATGTAAATCAAAATTCTAGATTACATTTCTGTTAAATTGTGCTATTTTATGCATGACAATTACAAAGGAAACAACTTCTATAAAAGTATATTTCGGTGTATGTTTGATTATAGTAGCCCAATGTATTTTTGGAAAAATAATACATTAAGTATTATTTAGTTGACTATAATTTGTAAATAATATTTTACTTATAAATTAGAAATATAAAAAAAGAGTTTCGCGGTCTGTAAAGAAAATTTTTCTACTAATTATTCTAATAAATTTCATATAAACATGGTATGCCGGATTTATTTACAAACTAAGTTCACGACCAACCAACCAAAACTCTAATTTATAGACAATTTAAAATATTAATAGATACATCTACCAACGGAACCGGATTTAAAGCAAATTTTGCATAGAAAAACATATTGTAAATAATTTGAAACATCGCAAAAGATTATACGTAATTTATACCATAACTATTTTAAAATTAGCAAATCAAATTTATTAAACACGTGAAGATCAATATCCATTAAAAATTAAATTTAAATTGAATTACCAAAAGAAGTAAGTCAAAGACTTTGACCCATTGTTTTAATCAACTTTTCACAAATTATTTTTTCATCAACCTATTTCAATATATATATAGATTCTATTAATTTTCATAATATAAGTATTTATTTTATTGTGTTTTTTACCATCGTGCGCCATTTTAAAATTGCATGTTTTGTAAATATTAGGTAAAATATGTCGAATCGGATCCTTATGTTTGTTTCAATTAACAACAACAACAACAAAGCCTTTTAATCCCAAACAGGTTGGGGTAGGCTAGAGATGAAACACAAGAGAAACAGTGGTATGAGAAACACAAAAAGGGCTCAAAACAATTACCACAAAAATATCGGATAAATAGTGTTATGTGATATTGAACCTCTTTTAAATTTGAGTGTGTAATCTAATTTCTTGTTTATTACCTTTAATTGTTTAGAGAATTATTTTTTTGTTTTTTGTCATTTACTTTTAAAATATATTTATTCAACTAATTACTTCCGTTATTTATTTATTTATTTATTTTTGTGTACAATGAAATGTTTAATAGTATTTGAATAATATTTTGTTTTATTTCAATAAATGATTTTTATGTGTCGAACAATGACCCTATCGTCCAAATCAAAATATTTTTCTTAGTATTATTAGTGTGCAGTGTACAGTCCGCATTGGTAAACTACAAAGTACCTTCATTTTTATCGAATGAATAGTAGTATTACTAGCGTGCCAAATTTTTTTTTTTTTTTGGTACTAAAGAGGGAGGAGGAAGCTAATGAGCTATCCTACGTGGGTATGCCACACCAAGCAAGTCGTGTTCCAGCCATGGCTTTAATCCAGCGGGCGGGAACTTAAGTCGATGAAAACCTCCAGAACTAGACGTCGCTAGTGCAGCCAAGTAGTCCTAGCGTGCCAAATTTTGGTAAATGAGATTTATGGAACTAGGTAGTATGTACCTTAAATAAAAGAAAGTAAACAGAAAATGTATTTGGTCAACTAATAATCAGTTAAATAATGGATAGTAACATTCTTATTTATAATATTTTGGAAAAATCTTTTTGAAGAGCCCCTATAGCTCAGTGGTAGAGCGTCAGTCTTGTAAACTGAAGGTCTGTAGTTCGATCCTGCATGGGGGCTTTTTTTTCTTTTCCTTTTACTTCGATTCTGGTATTTCGTTTTAATTCCTTTTTTTATAATTTATTTATTCGTTTTAATTCCTTTTTTAATTTATTTTATTTGAATCCATTTCTTAAAACGATAACAAAACTTTTGAATAAACAATACTTTACTATTAATTTGTGTTCACAATTATCTTATTAATCAACTATATTAACACAATCATTTAGTCTAAACAATTAGTTACTAGTTCTACAATAGTAACAAAAATATGGATCGGAACAATAATTACCTGCGACGGAATATTTTTCGTGCTTCATTAATCTTAATTTATTTTACACATAATAAGAAAAGTGTCGAACTCTCGCCTCTCAACACCTAAATCGTCAATTTCAACTCAACATAAATTGTCGAAATACGAACTTGATTCGTATCGCCATTTTATCAGCTGATATAGTTGGTAACAACATATTCAAATAAAATCATTAATACCCTTTGAATTACCAAGCAAACTTGTACTCAAAATTAAAATTTTAATTTGACTTATTAATACGTAACAATTTCATGCTGTTACTCTATATATGTGCTTGCATATTTGTAAGTTTAATGTATCATATCTCCAGAAATTCTATGGCACCACATGTGGCACCATAGAATTTCTGATCATATCTCACCAAAGGTTATATATATATATATATATATATAGGGCAAATCAAATGAGGCCAGCTCTTAAAATGCGGACACTAACCTAGCACAATCAAACAACTAACCTAGCACAATTAGACAACTAACATAGCATCATCGGACAACTAACCTAGCAACTACAGAGACTATGCATTTTCTAATTTTTTTTCCAATTGGTACATAAAATAGAGGTTGAGAGCATTGTTATGAAAAAAAACTTCGAAAAATGAGTCTCAATTGGGGAGATATAGATGTTTAAAAATACAAAAAACTTATTTTTTTTCTTAAAAATAAAATTAAAGCAATAAAAGGCCTTTTTTGAAAATTTGGGCGGCCGCAGTTTGCAACTGCGTAGATCTCGTCGAGCTACCCCAAATAAAAAAAAAAATCGTCCAAAACGGAGCTTTCTACGCAAAGTTATGGCCTTTCAAAGTTTTACTATGTGACTTGCAAATTTTTATCATGTAGTTCCAACTACAAATAACTAACCTAGTACCATCAGCCAACTAAACTAATAGAATCAGACAACTAACCTAGTACCATCAGACAACTAACCTAGCAACTACTAACATAGCACAATCAGACAACTAACATCGCATAATCAGACAACTAACCCAGCACAATTAGACAACTAACCTAGCACAATCAGACAACTAACCTAACACAACCAGAAAACTAACATAGCAACTACTAACCTAGCACCATCAGACAACTAAATAACACAATCATACAACTAACCTAGCACAATCATACAACTAACCTAGCACCATCAGAAAACTAACCTAGCAAACTACTAACCTAGCACCATCAGACAACTAACCTAGCACAATCATAACTAACCTAGCACCATCAGAAAACTAACCTAGCACCATCAGATAACTAACCTAGCACCATCAGATAACTATCCTAGCACAATCATACAACTAACATATCAACTACTAACCTAGCACAATCATACAACTAACCTAGCACAATCATACAACTAACCTGCACCATCAGACAATTAACATAGCATGCTAGGTTATTTATATTTAATTGCAAGTTTAGTTGTCAACGGTCAATGCCGGAAGTCAACGAATTTTCACCGGAAGTCAACGGTCAACGCCGAAGTCAACGGGTCAAAGTAATATTTAAATAATTAAAATAATAAAAAGAAAAGATTAAATCTTGGCCACACATTATGTACCAAATCTTGTGGCTAGAAATGAGCCTCATGTCCTCACTTTAAGAATGTGGATGCATTGGAATCAATCCATATATATATATATTGTCTCCCTCATCACAAACAAAAAGTTTGGCATCATGAGTTTCAATATTTACATTTTCCCTCACATTTTGTTTGGGTGTTTGCTACTATCTTCTCTTCTATCCACCGTAGACTCCAATGCACTTGAAGTAGGTAAGATGACAAAACATTTATATTGATATTCCTTTTGAATTATTGATATTTTTTTTATTTTTTTTTATCTATTATATATGCACAATTAATCTGCGATTAACATATCACGGTTACATACGAATAATCGAAACCGTTGGATCAAACAACGAGATATGCATTGATTTTGTAAACATAATGCAAATAAAATTATGACATTTCATAGCATAATTATTATTTTTGTTAAAACAGAGGATGAATCTCCATTTTCCTATGACTTGGGAGCTGAAAATGGGCCACAAAACTGGGGCAATTTGCACCCGAATTGGACTCTATGTGCAACCGGACAAAGCCAGTCCCCAGCTAACATTGTTGATTACACAGTGATTAATCGGTCCTCATTTGGTGATTTAAGAGTAGATTATAAACCGGCTCAAGCTAGAATTAGAAACAAGGGACACTCTATAGAGGTGAGCTTGTCGACGTTGTCGTGACCCTGACTTACCCGTTAGACGGGTCGAGTTATTATACTACGCGAAAATAGTACGTATAATTTAGTTTTTTGTGTTGTAATTCATAATAATTATTTTAATTTCCAGGTAGAATGGACAGGTGATGCTGGTGGGATCTTCATTAAGGGGAGTGGGTTTAAATTACTACAATGCCATTGGCATATTCCTTCTGAGCACACATTAAATGGAGTTAGGTCAGTAAACATTTAATCACAAATGAGAAAATTGCATTTTGGTTTAGTATAATTGAGTCTATAGCCATTTTTGTTTGGTGTGTGTAGATATATTGTCAAACTAATAGCTGTTTCTATTGTCAAACTAATAACTGGTGTGTGGTGTGTGTAGATAAACAATTCCGTCGGAGTTTGTAAGATCAACTATCCACGACAGTTACATGATGATCTAACGGTTACAAATCCCGACAGAATGATTCCGTAACGAGACTGTAGCATTTCTTGTAGATATATTGTCAAACTATATATTATGACGAGATTCGCAATTTCCATATAAAAATTTACGAAAAAAATTAAATAAATTTAATTTGTTTTGCAAGATTCAATATGGAGCAGCACATTGTTCACAACAATTCTGCAGGAGATATTGCTGTAATTGGCATCCTGTACAAGATAGGATGGCCTGATTATTTCCTCTCAAGGGTAAATTAATAATCCTTGTTTTAATCATTTCATCGGTTCGGTTCGGTTTTTCGGTTTCGGCTCGGTTTTGCTCACCCCTACTTATTAATCAATAATCATGATAATAATATTGGCAATTTCAATTTTTCCAGATTACTCCATATCTAAAGTCAACTAATAGAGAAGGAACTAATATTGGGACAGTTGATCCAAGGAGTATAAATTTTGCAGCCAAACCAGAATATTACAGATATAATGGCTCCCTTACAACTCCTCCATGCTCAGAAAATATCACTTGGACAATATTTAAGATGGTGAGTGACAACATTTTTTAATTCAAATATTGGTTATTGTGAAGAAAAAGTATTAAAAAATTGAAAGATTTTGATATAGTTACATGTTTTAATTGTTTTAATTAAATATTTTAATTAATTTGAATAATAAATTGTTTCTTCAATTTACTTTTAACCTTTTATTACCATTCTACTACTTCGAATCTTGCAGGTAAGAACAGCCTCAGCACAACAAATAAGGGCACTAAGGGATGCAGTTAATGATGTAAGTGCACATAAGTTGCTATGAATTAATTGTATTAGAAAAAACATTTCAGATATTAGCAAATTAATAAAAAAAAAAGGAAAGAAATTCTTCATTCTTTAACAACAAAACATTTAGTTAATATTCTTATGTGGGGTTAAATTTTGAGGTAAATTATAGTTTTCATAAACGCAAATTCTTATATAAAGACCTGTCATTCTCTTATGCATATGTATAAGTTTATGTTGTTTTTTTAGAATACGGCATTTAAGTTCGAAAGTATGTACTGTCTATCGAATAAATATTTATGAAAAATGCATATTTATGTATAAATATTACCGTCTAACCATAAGTATATCCTATGAAAAATGCATATTTATGTTACAAAAAGCATCGTAATAAAATTGATGATTATTTCTCAGGGAAATACAGGAAACGCGAGGCCAATTCAGGCACTGAATGGGAGACCTGTATATCTGCTTCAACCAAGACATTTTCTCTGATTTTTTCGCAGTAATTATATGTGATGGACAATATTTTTTTCAAAAAAAAAAAAGTGGCATCATAAAATAATTGTACTTTTTAGAAAAATAAATAAATAAATAAAGTGACATTTTTTTCTAATTTTAGCATTATAACAAAAGGACCACAACTATGAAGCTATCCAAGTTTACAGCAGAAAATAAGATGCACATTACTTGAAAACAAGAAACACCTTAAAACAAGTGAAACAAAGGATCCCAACAAATAAAAGGCAACAAAACATCATAATAAAGAAAGCAAACACCAGCTACATTTTCTCATCCTTATGCTATGAGGAAAGGCAATACCGTAAGCATGAATGTTTCGTAACTGAAAGTCGCTGAACCAGTCAAAGACGTGTCCTTCTCTTTGAATTTCTCGGTTAGTCCCTGCAAACGAAGAATTATTCATCATAAAGATTCAAATATCTTAAAATAGAACTCGTGCCAAATGAAGATCGAAACTCCGAACCAAAAAATTTTGAGCAGTGAAAAGTAGAAAAGATAGAATGAGAAAAAAAGAATATTTATGTCAGGCTTTACCTTAACTGTGAGACAGCACCTGTTGAAGGAGAAAAAAGATGGGGGAGGAAATGTGTAAGGATTAGTATAATATGAACATTTAAAATGATGAAAAAAAAAAAGAAGAGAACAGAAAAAACGATAACAAGAAAGTTGGCCTACTCTATGAAATTGTCGTATCCAATTGCCTTGTTCTTGCCACCAGTTTTATCGAACTTGGAGACGAGCAGATCAAGAACAACTGGGGACACTGAGAATCCAATATTAAGTAGAGCATCTCTCAATTCTGATGAATCAATCTTGCCACTTCTGTCTCTATCAAATCTCTCAAACATTGCCTAAATGATGAAAAAGAAATAAGATAAAAATCGCCTGACAAAGAGGAAAGGATAAACTTCGTATATACGAGTCTGAATGAGTGCATAAGATCTGCTGCAAAATAGAGTGTAATGACTAACCCTCCAGTTCTGAAGACAGTAATAGACTTGAGTGAATTCATTTGGACCTGTAACATATATACAAATCTCAATGTTACATAAAAGTTTTATCATAAATACAGTCCTGCAGTACATTCACTTCATTGAGAAATATCATCCCAAGATCTCAAAGATACAAAAGAAGTAAACAGAGATATGGTAAACCAAATACGAGAAAATCTCCCAAACCCAGAAGTAAAAATGTAAAATGTACTACAAAGCTGAGTTGATTTGAGTCAATTATCGATCGGTAGGCCATCAAACTACATATAATATATAATCCAGATAAATATTCTTGCAAGAAAGTAAATACTGTGCTCATCTCATTCCTTTGAGCACATGGGGTTTGATTAATCCCTCTCTATAATGAACACTGCAAATTTACAGCACAAAGCAACAGAAATTGCAGCAGCTAAATCACTACAGAGTCTTTGGTTTTCTGGTCTATGGTTTCTGTAACTCGAAAAATAGATAATGAAAAGCTGCATTCAGTTGTTTTGGCAGAGCAGAGTAATTTTCTAGCAGCAAAGTGACTTCAGAAACCTCATAATTTTGGAAAGATTTCACTCTTTCTTTTTCCTCCTTTTCAATACCACAATTGTTTGTTCTCCAATAGATAACATCCAAATCAATAGTAAAGATTATGCAGCTACTAATGACTGTTCATAAATTCGCGGATTGGGGAAAATTATCAACCTCAATGATTCACGAATCACAAATTCGACCAAAAGAGAACACGATTGCTGGTATAAAAATTCCCAATACCTATCTTCCTCACGTTGCTGTTGGTGAAAAGGTACATGAGCAGATGAACGGTCCTCATCCCGAAGCTCTCGTTATACGACGACAGGACGCGCTGGAGCTCCTTATCGTCAATAAACCCACTGCCGTCCTGATCGGCCATCTGGAAGTACGCGATCACGTTGGGATCTGTGCCGGGAGGAAAGGCCGAGGGCGGGGGCGGCGCGAAGGGAGCCCCGTACGGCGCAGACGGCGGCGGCGGCGTCGGGTATCCGCCGTAGTGCTGGTGCTGCGGTCCTGGCGGGGCCGAGTACGGTGCGCCGGGAGGGGCCGAGTACGGCGCGCCGGGAGGGGTCGAGTACGGCGCGCCGGGAGGGGCTGAGTACGGCGCGCCGGGAGGGGCCGAGTACGGCGAGGGTTGGTTGTGAGGCGGCGGGCCGGAAGGCGGACCGCCGTAGGATCCGGCGGGGTATGGCTGCGAAGTAGGCGGGGGGCCGCCGTGGGGTTGGGAAGGCTGCGGCGCGTTGTACGGGTAGCCGGGAGGTGTCGGAGGGTAGTTCGACATGATGGTTGTAGCTCGAGATTGGAGTGCGCGGAGTAATTTTGTGAGTGGAAATAGCGTAGTTTATAGGGTCAGTGGTTATGGATTTGGGCCTGTGATTGGTTGGTAATTACCAACTTTGACACTCGTGGAATAATTCACAAGTTATTTTTAATTTCCTTTTTCATTTTAAAAATTTACGGGCATCTTATAGTAGTCTAGTCGAGTGGAGCCGAGCACTTCCTGTTCGAGCTAGTGATTACATAATGAATGAGTCGGTAATGTTCTGTTCGTTTTACCAACTCAAAGTCGTAAAAAAATTGTTTGTGAATACAATTTGTGAGTTATCGAATATGTTTGGCTCGACTTCATGATGTCATTTTGTTCAAAATTTATATAAAATAAAAAATAAATGTTTTTTTTTTTTTCAAATGAGTAGTTTTGTCTCACAATTTAATTTCTTATTTTCTCAAAAATAAACTTCAATGACTTATTGCATCTAAATTAAACGAACATTCAAACAATTATCGTTGTTCTTATCCACAACCAACAAATTAACGCGTATAAGATAAAGTAATAAAGACAATTTAATTTAATGGAGTTGTTCAACTCCAAAATAATTTTATTAAGTAATTATAATTGTACAATAAAAGAATTATATAGAGTTGTCATTTTAGAGAACACGGGGGGTTAAACTTGTAAATTCATCATTGGTCGTCGGCTACGCGTCTGCGCGCCCATCAGAACACACATGGCCACCTCACATGCAATAGTCAACGCCAACAATTGATGTTGACTTTGCATACACACACATTTTCAATTTTATATTATATTTCATATTCTGAATTTGACCAACTTACATAATATTTTAGGTAGTTGACCAAGACTTATATCCTCTTTGAGGTATAATAACTAAAACCATCATTTGAACACCATGAAAGTTCTAATCATCTCATAAAAATGGTGAATTTCACCTTACCCACACCGAATTTCGAGTCGTTCGACCAACACATATCCGATTTTCGAGTCGTTCGATCAACACATATCCGATCTTCGAGTCGTTCGATCAACACATATCCGCACATACAATCGAAGTAGCCCTTGAAAATATATATAAATATACCTAAGCACATATAGGGATTGAAAAGGAAAAGTTGTAGGGAGAATTTTTCTATCCTCTTACATATTTTCAGCAAGAATTTAAAGAATTCAAATGTGCCAAATATATGAATAATTTAATAATCCAAATGTCAAATGATGCAAATTCCCATGCAACATTGTCCTCACGAAGGTATGTAACAAGTAATGTTTAAGAAAAAAAATATCATCCATAGAAGAAGATATATCTCTCTTGGTTTAAGTCATATCCTTCAACTTGACCATCATCAAATATCAAATACCCCTTTTTATTTTTTTACTCATTTAAGGGTGCCCAAGAAGTGAAGGCCTAAAGAATGCATGAGTTTGTGCAATCTCGATTCTGTCCCGTGGATCGTTCAAATTCTCATCCCTGAGTGCTTGAAGTATTGCTTGAGGTCCTTGTTCTCTGCAGACAGACACACAGAGAGAGAGAGAGAGAGAGAGAGAGAGAGAGAGAGAGAGAGAGAGAGAGAGAGAGAGATCATAATGTGTATCTCATCGTAATTGCAGAGGAGACAGATCGAATGTCATCGATTTGAATCCGTATGAAAACCACCATTGGAATTCAACTTCATCTTATACTTTTGCCACACATGTTGGCAAACAAATATCGTCAAATATTCAAACAGTTACACACCTCGACTTGTCAAAATAGCCCGATTTTTTATTTTTATTTTTTTTTTTTTTAAGTCAGCAATTTCCATTAGCTTCATCTAGTTGCTATTTTTTACCTACATGTAGTATATTGTATTGAAAAAAGAAAAAAGAAACTGTACCTGGTGATGAGAATTTTATACAATATCTTCAGGATCGGGCACAGCTCGACTGGGGCTACTGGCTTGTTGGCATCAGGGTGCAATACATTCAAACTATCTTGGCTTAGAAGCTCGTAAAATGCTTCAATAGCAGAAACACCCTGAAAATATTTTAAATTATTTATTATGACACAGTAATTAATAAAACTTCGCAATAGTTACACGACAGTAAAAAAAAATTCTAGGCATAAATTTTTGAAGGGTTTTTTCAAAAGATGAACCTGAATAGTTCCTTTGCCGCTAATGCTATCACCCATATCGAGGCTCAGTTGTCCTTTAGCTATCATCTGGCCGTACCATGCATTACGGCCTTTTAACAGAGTTACGTATGTGTCAGCAAGCAAAGGCCCGGCAAGCTTTTCGGGTTCTTTGGTTAACAAGTGAGTAATAAATATCATTTCTGATGTGCAGTGTGCGAAATATACCGATTTTCCAGTGGCACTTTCATTAGTTAGAGCTGCCACCATGCCTGAATACGGATAATTATAAATAAAAAATTACCAAAATAAAAATAATAAATAAACCCGAGTCATCTTTTCAAAACCCGAATCATTGCAAAAGTTACCAGCTCCAATAGCATAGACATTTTTCAAGCCTCCCATGACTTCGTGTGTTACAAGGTCACTGTTATCCCATACAATGAACTGAGGCTGCCTTAAGAACTTTGCAAGAGGGAGTCTCCATTTTTCGGCTCCACATATTCGAGCATTTGCATACTCTCTGTTGTATATCTCTGAAGCAATATTGGGCCCACCAAGATACAAAATGTTCTCTATAGGCACTCCAGCTGCAAGTGAAAGCACAAAAAAAAAGTATTCATGAAAACAAAGGCAATGAAGTTTATAATTATTACGAAAGAAACCGTGAAGTTTCTAATTCAGAAGTAATAAACATTTCAAAGCTACAGAGGTGTGAAGGATGCAGTGTTAAAATTAACAATGTGACATGAAATATTCAGACTTTTCAATACCGATTAAATTACCCTTTGAGTTGTAGCCTAATCCTGAAAGATTCAAGTGCCCTTTTCACATGTGTTTCTATTTTACAAGTTGCACCCCTCAAGTGTCGTCGAGGAGGATATTTTTTAATTTTAAAGAAAATTGAAGTCTTGATTTAACAAGGCTAAACCTCAAAGGAAATCTTTGCCAACAAATCCAAAATATCAACCTGATGCAGATTTAAACAGAAATCCAACCTTTCACATCAATATCAACATCAACATACCCAGTATATTCCCAAACAGGTTGGGGTCTGGGGGGTCAGTTGTACGCAGACCTTACCCTTATAATTATACAAGGAGGCTGTTTCCATAGCGACCCAAGGTGCGTTGCGTCGTTTGACATATTTTTTCTAGAAACTTCACTCATAGAAGAAGCACTAGAATTTAATTGAGTCATTTTGATCTAGTCCATTATTTGCACGATGCTAGAAGAATTGTCAACATTGACTCTTCTAGCTCCATTTGCAATGGACTCAGAAATTCAACCTTTCAATTCTAATATTAGTACGGATCAAATAAAATGTAAAAGCTCCAAACAATAATCAGGGGAAAAAGGAAAACATCCTTACTTGCTTGATTAATCATTTGCGTGGGCGTAATTATACGAGGGCTCGGGCCCAACTCAGCCTCTATACCCTTAGCCAACGATATGATAATCGGGCTCGTGATCCTCTCCTTCCAATACTTTCTAATCTCCTCAAAAACCTCCCGGGTTTCGGTCGAGGGCAGCCCATTTATCACAATATCAGCATCCCAAACAGCCTCCTGTAAATTAGTCACGACCTTCATCGGGCAAAGAGGGGTATCAATCATGTTCAGACAAAACCCGTCTTTCAAGATCTCATCTGCATAAAGAACCCGGTCACCTAAACGGGCCTCGACATATTTTAGGTACGCGCACCGCCTTATAAGTCTTCTCAGCACATCTTCTCTCGAGTTGATCACTTCGAACAGGTGCTCGGCTGTGGCCCGGTCCACAGCCCTGCCGGGCCTTCGCCATATCCGGATCTGGGCCTTATCGCGAAATGGGCCGTAGCTGTCCTGGAGCAATGCTGTGAACACGCTGCCCCACGCGCCTGCCCCAACACCGACGATCTTCAAAAGGTCGCCTTCAGATTTGCCGATGAATTTCCGGAGCTCGTCTAGCTTTTCTTCAAAACCATTCGGGTTTTGTGCGGACCCATTTGAGTACGAGTTGTTGCTTAGGGTCTCAATACTCCCAACCATCTTTTTTTCCAGGGAAAAATTAAGAGCCAGCAACCAACAAACGAATATCTGGAAATGTACAATGACAATAATTTAGTGGTAACTGATTAAGTATCTTTAAGTTCACACTAACTATAAAATAAGGAATCACAGCAAGCACAAAAAGATATAGAACTTCAAATCTAGACTCCCATTTGATACTAGAAACAAAGATTTGTAACTATATAGAGCTTCAGTTTCGGGTTTTTGCTCGACTTCTTTCCCCTTTTCTCACAGAAAGATCTAGACTCCCATTTGATACTAAACACAAAGATTTGTAACTATATAGAGCTTTCACTTGTGGGTTTTTGCTCGGCTTCTTTCCCTATGTCAAACAGAAAGATCTTCCTTTTCTGGATCTAACTGCACTAATAATCTCAGCAAAATCTTTTCTAGCTGAAATTTCACCTAAATCCGAACTAATTAACTGATCATGAAATTATATAAACACCACACATTACTATGCAGCAGTAGAAGCCCGATAGGATAAGAATTTCTTCATTGCAAGACTTCATTATATACATCACAATTAACGACATTGTACACTCCGTCAGAGTTAGTTCATCTACCAAGCAGATAAGAATGCGAAAACAAGAAACAAATTAAAACAAATTCCAGAAAAAGCACCGACCTTTACTTGTCAATTATCAAAAAAAGAAAGAATCCAAGTCAAATATATCAACAACCCTTCAAAGATATCCCATCAAACAAAAAGGCATGAGCAAATTGACATGCAGCTTTGTGTAGAATGTACTGTTCACATCAAATTTGTTTCTGGGGCCCCAATTTCTTGTGACCCTTTTCGCCGCACGGCATTCATACGAGAAATGGGCGTACATACGCCTACTTATATCAGTGTTTTCTAGTGGGCAAAGGCTAGAGAGATAAGGCATTGATGGGGGAGCAGGTGGATTGAATTGGGGGAGGGTGCCAAACTATATGCATTTAAGGGTTTCTTTTGGGATGGAGCCAACTTCTCAAACGGTCATTAATTTTAGGTTTGTGGTGTTTTTCCATACTTTTCTATGCTAGTACAAAATTTTGGTGTCTAAACATTAGACGGGTCGATTTGAGTCATACTATGTGAACAAATACAATTTTTCATATGAGATATTAGACGGTCAAGCTATCAT
>CACSLK010011299.1:888650-903205 GCA_902706635.1 Striga hermonthica | reverse complement strand
ATTGCAGGGTTATCAGAACCGGCCCGGAAATGACCCCTACTCGAACACGTACAATCCAGGGTGCCAAAACCACCCTCACTTATCATGGTCCAACAACCACTACCAGCAACCACCTCAAGCCAACTTTGTCCCACAGCAGCAACAACCGAGGGGAATGCTAAGGCTGCCAGCACCAGAAACCGGACCAACCCAATCGAGCACGGATGACAAGCTGGACAAAATCCTCAACTTCGTCACAAATCATGATGCTTCCATTAAGCGTCTTGAGACTCAAGTGGGCCAGCTAGCCATACGGGTTGGTAACATCGAGACTGAATTGGATAAGGGGAAGCTGCCGAGCCAACCAGAGCACGCAAAGTCAATCACCGTGATTATGCCCGAGGAAGTGAAAGAATCAAATGAGAGCCCGAAAGAGATTTTTCAAACAGAAGAAACCCCAGTGAAACCACCACTCGAGCCTACCTTACACAAATCCCCAAACCCATACAGACCTAGAATTCCATTTCCGAGCCGCCTTTTGGATGAGAAAGACCGTAGAATGATCCGGGACCTTCATGCAATGTTGGTTAAGACCAACGATGACCTATCACCTCCCGATGTGTTGAAGAAGGTTCCGGCCTATGCCCGATTCTTCAAGGAGGTGGCCTCGAGCAAGAAGAGGTTCGAAAATGGAGAGGAAGTGATTGTAGGTGAAGCGGCAAGTATCTTTCAGCATAACTTGCCGATGAAAGAAAAAGACCCCGGAGGCTTTGTGATCACTATGGCTTTCGGGAATGGTGAAGAGACTTCGGGCATGCTTGATCTAGGAGCGGGCATTAATCTTATGCCACTTTCAGTCTATCGTCGGCTCGGGCTTGGAGACTTGAAGCCCACCACAATGCGCCTTCAGCTGGCTGATCGCTCTTTTCGCCAACCAGAGGGGCTTGTAGAAGATGTGCTCGTCCGAGTGGGAAAGTTGATAGTTCCCGTGGATTTCGTTGTGCTCGATATGGGGAACATACAAGAAAATGTGAAGCAGCACACAACTCTTCTAGGCCGACCCTTCATGGCCACTACTGGCACCGTAATTGATGTGAAGAAGGGGACGGTGAGCATGACCGTGTTAGGGGAGTCTGCCCTCATTACCGTTCGAGAGGCCCAGCCTGAGCCGCAGACAAATGTGACGGAAGAGTGTGCATATATTCGGGCGATAGAGCAGTTGATCGAGGATGCGTGCATGAGAGAGCACGCTAAGAGAGCATGGCAGGACCAACTTACAGATGAGAAGGAGTCCCATACTGACCGCCAGCTGGATTCTAGTGAGTTGCCCCGCTCTGAATGGGGCGAGAGATTTGACTTGAAAAAGGCCCGTTGTTCGGGGCCTGACTTCCTCCACCCTCCACGAGTACCACCGGATTCACAGTGACTAGTCTAGTCACTGTGCCCTGTATGTTTGTATCTTTTCCCTTCTCTTTATTTTTGTTTGTTTTAGTTCTTCTGTCTTGTTTTGTTTGTTGATTGATTATATGAGTTAATTTCCTTGCATTCAGGATCGACAATGGGGACATTGTTCGGTTCTAAGTGTGGGGGAGTTTTTACATGATTATGTGCTTATATGGTTGATCGGGTCTAGGTCTTCGAGGATGTTTTCTTCATTTTCTTTTCTGTTTTATTGTCGTTTCTTGAGTCAGTTTGTGTGTTTTTCGAGCATGGATCATGGTGATGATGAGATTTGTTGATGATTGTTGATGATGTTGAGGAGATGCGATGATGATCATGATTAGTATATTTTGATGAACTTGATGTTTCGTGTTGATTGGACATTTATTTACCCTATGAGAGATTTGAGCCTTATGTTGTTTCTTGAGAGATATTGGTCGAATTCTTGTTGATCAGAACTTGCTTTGAGTTTATTTTGAAATGAATTGATTGAAGTAGTGATTTGTGAATATGATAGAGGCATTTCTTTGTTATAGCTCATTTTTGCCTTTTTCATTGACCCTTAAAGTTATATGTTCATTAGTAGCCCGTTGAGCCTTGAACCGTATTTCTTGTCGACCGAATTTATTGGATATCTTGAGATTTGACAGTGTACTTGTTATGATGTCGGAGTTTTACTAATATGTGTTGGAGAAGGTGTATAACGTTTTTGAGTTGCATTTTGAGTACTTGAAAAAAAAAAGAAAAAAAAAAGAAAAAAATAATAATAAATAAATAAAAAATAAAAAATAAAGCTCACATGACGATTCGAATGGATTCTGCTCCTCTTACTGGTTGATTCACGTTGACGAGTAATGAGCATTGGGAAACTACTATAGGACACTTGGATGACCTCCAATGTATAAACCTATAGAATGTTGTCTTTTCAATTCGTTCTTGTTCGGAAAAAGTTACTCTTCAAAAAAAAAAAATGATAAAATAAACGAGTACTTGAATTGCATTTCAGCTTGAGCGTGTGTGAGTGTTGCTTGGAGTTTTGATGGGAATGATTGATGTTGTGCTGATTATGGATAGGTGGTGAGATATTCGAGTAGATAATATGCTCGAGGATGTGATTGTTTATTTGAGCCATTCTTTCCTTTTATTTTTCCTTCCCTGATGCCTACACTGCAACCCGAAAGTCCTCTTGATTTACAGTTCATAATCTTCGGTTGTTTTGGAGTACGAATAGACGATAAGCAAGCTTATGTTGATGCATTATGTTCGACCAATCTGAGCGTCCCAATCTTATATTCATGAAAGAAACCGAGTGAGGCATATACATATTTTCGTACTTGAGAGTTTGTCTTTTCAAGCGTTGCATTTGAGTTGTAATTGAGGTATGCATGATTGGTCATTGGAAGTTTTCTCGACTAAGTTAATTAATCTGAGACATGTCTTATTTGAAACTATTATCCATGCTCGTTTGCTTGTTTTCGTGTCTTTTCTTTTCTTTTTGTTCGGGACGAACAAAGGTTTTAGTGTAGGGGAGTTGTTTGTCCCATTTTTGTTGTGTTTTTCGTTGTCTTTTTGCCGTTCTTTTTCCCCCATATTGAGTCATTTAGGTGGTTTTTGGATCTTTTTGTCGTTTATTATGTGTTTTGCTTTCATTTGTGTGTTTCTTTGCTTTCCGTTTGTTTTCTAGTATTTTTCTGTTCTCTTTTCGTTTTTGGTGCGTAGTTTGGAGACCCCGAGAGAACAGGTTTTCGAGAATCTTTTGGGGAGGCTGACACCATTAGAAAGAGGGGCTCGTTAGCGACGCGTAGAAAAAAACGGAACTCAATTCTGAGTCAGAACGAGCCCGTACGAGCAAAAACAAAGTCGACGCGCAAAGCTGTCGGGGCCTTAGCGCCGCTAAGGCCTTAGCGGCGCTAAGGTCACTGTGTTTAGCAGGTTTTGGCAGCTAAGAAGGGCTGACACGAGCAGCTAAGATGGCTTAGCGGCGCTAACCCCTTAGCGCCGCTAAGACCTATTTTGTAACAGGCGCGATTTTCATGGAATTCGAAGGGGACATTAAAGGGATCGAGCCTAGGGCTTTTGGGGACATTCCAGACCTCGTTTTCTTATGCTTTTTCACTACTAGAACACATCTTTCACTTGTCTTTTGCTTAGATTTGATCTTGGAGAGTGAAAATCTCCCTTTTAACTTTTGGATTTGGATTGCTATCGGGATTTGACATTGAATTTCGTATTAATCGTAAGCTTTCTTTTCGTTTTATTTATGAATATGATGGCTTGGATTATTGAGTATTTTGATGTTGAATCGATCATGAGTAGCTAAATTCATATGCTAGGGAATAGGGGATTGAAGTTTTGATTTCGTTTGCGATTATCGTGTTCGTGATTGCTCAATTTGTACGAGTTAAGCTTTTCTCTAGGGTTTTCATTCATCGTTCTTGGATTTTGAGAATTTTTGAAGGGTGACACTTCAATCTCCAATTGTATCAATTGAATTCGATAAATTCATGCATGTTGTTGATAATTCTAAATGGATTAGTGGATTAACAACCCTCTAGTCTCCTTTAATCGACTCTTAGAACCGAAAGGGGAGGAGTCGGTCGAAATAGGCTCGTATAAACTAGGCTTGTTCGTAATTGTATTGCCTAGGTGTTAAATGACTTGTTTACTTGTCGTTTAAGTTCGTTCTGTTGTTACGAAAAGTTATTGAGAATGAGTGCTTGAATGTGCCAGTTATTCAAATCACTTAACCGAACAATCTCTTGCTTGATAATTGCATTTTCGAACCAAAATGGATATCCCCGACTCCCTAGCTCCCTAAATCTTATTTGTTCTTCGTCTTCGTTTGCTATTTTTACTGTTTTATTTGAATTCTCGTGCTAGTTGATAATTAAAACCAAACCCAATCATTTGAATTAGAATGTTTAGGTATTTTATTTCTTTATTTTCTTTTATTGTGTTTGAATAAAAGTGCAACTTATTCCGGCTGACCTTCCTCGAGAGACACGACCCGGTGTCGAATCTTTCGATTCTACTCCGGTAAAAATATACACAACATGCATAGGGAAGCGAATTTTGCGGCTGATCACTTGGCGTGTTTGGCGGCGTCCTACCCGATTGGGCTACAGCGATTGTCCATCCCTCAAGTCCGGGGATTGGATTGAGCATTATAGTCGAGGGTGGCGTACTCCGGCAAGTTTTAGTTTAGACACATGACCTCCTTCATTGTAAAAAAAATGTATATTTATATTATGTAAATGTAATACTATTGTTTATGTTGGTTACTTGGTTTTTTTAGAGTATAACGTGTATATCACTTTATTTTGAAAGCACTCACATCATGTTGAAAGTTTATATTTGCCTAAAAATTGCGTTATTAGTGGATAAAAATACATAATTTTTTTTTTTATAATGTGACAATTTTTAATGAAAATATGCATTTGTAAAAAAACATTTGCCTGTTTAATGATTAGACGACTAGTAGAAAACTTATACTTTTTGCTAATTAGCACCTCATTTTAATAGTTTAATCTTATGTGAGTTCTTAGTAAAAGTGATAAATTTGGGGGTATTTTTAATAAAAAAGTAGTGTTTCTTCCTTCGTTGAAAAGTGGAACAATTTTGTGCATGTTAAACAATAAAGCTTGCAAGTATTGAAAAATCAAACAATTTTGTAAATGTAATTAATAAAGCTCTTAAGTTTATTGGCAATGAAATTGTGAAGGTGGTATGTTATCTTTTCAACTTCAATCCTAAGCTTACACGCTGTAAGAATCGGGGGCAAAACGGGTGCGGTCTCATGCACATGAAGTGCGCCATAATTGGAGTCTAAATGAAGCTCTAGTGAAGATCCATTTCAAAACCAATTGGTTGAAGGAGGAGAGACCCACTAAACTTATATGGTAGGCCTATAATCAGTATAAACGATGTGAGACAACTCACAAGTGTTCTAATACGCCTCCTCACTTATAAATTCTCATACGAAGCCCAGGTCAAACTAGACCGGGTAACGGGTACGTCATCGTCAAGACTCATGTAGGCCAGCTCTAATACCATTTAAGAAACAGAGGGGAGAGAGTGGAGGAAAAAAGGTGCGGTCTCACGCACGTGAAGCGCACCAGGACAGGGAAAGCCCAGATGAAGCCCAAGTGAGGTTCATCCAAAATCGATTGGCAGTAGGAGGAGGGGCCCACTAGGCTTATATGTTAGACCTATGTTCTCTGTATAAACGATGTGAGACAACTCATAAGTGTTCTAATACGCCCCCTCACTTGTTTTAATAGGCCGACTGTCACAGGGTCTAGGTTTAAGCTAGAATCTTTTGCCCACTCAGCACCATATGCAATCTGATTTCCCACAAACCAGTCAGCCTTCTCACCGTCCATCGAACATTCGCTCGCCCACACAAGTATCGTTCGAGGTTAAGAAAGCATGTCACTCACCCACGCAAATGAGAGCTATCAAGTAAATGAGCGACACACAAAATTACGGGCTCGCGCCCAACCAAAGTATTATTATCACACAATGTACAATTGAATACCCTACGACTCTCATACACGGTTCAACCCACACTCTTGTGCACGCAGGTACACATACTCGTATAGTAATACCGACCTTATAGATGTTGGCCTTACACACGCTCGCTATAACACTTTGCCATATGCCAACTCACGCACTTACGTAGCATACAGTACGAAGACTTCGCTCGCACCCTAGCTCGCTCATCTTTTTTTGCCTCACCTATTGCATCCTCGTGTTTAAGCACTCTCCCTCAAATGCTCTTTTCGAGTTCTTTTCAAAGTGTGTATCGCGGCCACTCGCTTGAGAATATATTTTTGCTCTTTTGCTCGTTGTCCCGCACAAATGCCTGCCTCAGCCTATTTATAGGCCTCGGGTCTCGCAACACAACAGCTTGGTAACTACACGACAGTTTTGTACAACTACACCCTGACACGTGCCCATATCTTCCCGATGCCAACTCAGCCTAGCAACGAACGAGCGCCAACTGCTCGTGCATATCTTGTCCAACTCCCACACATGTCAGAAATTGTCTCGACCACGTGTCTCTAGAAACCGTCTAGTCACGTGCCTTGTTGTCCTTTGTTCCCACTCAGTTATTCCATCCCGAAGGAATGATCCCGCCTAGACCACGTGGTATTTAATAACCAACTAATCAGCGCGAAAACCTCATGCACCATTCAAATTCTAATCGTTCCCGCCAATGGCTTAGACGCAGCACCAACACTCACACGTGACCATGTCTTTGTTTGGTTAGCCAACCCCATCGTCTGAGCTCATCGGTGTGCACGGGTGTCGCCATGCCCGCGCCTTACCCGAAAAGTATGTGAAGTACTGCGCTGCCTCGCACTGTACTGTCCCGATCTTAGCGCACGTACCCGCAAAGCCATGCACAACCCGCAGCAACTGTCGTCCGACTGAGCTCTCGACTTATCCAACCAACCTGATGTACGCCAAGACCCCACACTAAGTCTTTGACCCATCCCCACACGATCCGACCAGCACTTGAACATAGATAGATGAATCTCACACATATGTCTTCGTGGCCCCACAAAGACCCAACTGAATCCATTCAGCCACAAGGACGCCTCAACTCGCATCCTTCCCTTAGTCGACGCAGTGCACGCAAGTGCCCAAGTCTTCTAATACCTTGGCACGCTAAGGGCCGTGTCTAAGTCCCGGCCCTAAAGTTAGGCCTGTAACATTGGCTCTAATACACGCTTTACCTACCTTACACGCGAATTAAAATGTATTTGTTTACAATGTTTGCTATAAAAGAATAAAAGTAATCACAATGTGTTTCAATGGACAAAATTTGTTATATGGTCAAGTAATCAAATATTTCAAGGCTCATTTTTTTCAAAAAATCAAGCAGAAAATACTGCAACTTCTCTTTTGTTATCTTATAAAATCATAATGTGCCGCTCTCAACTACTTTTATAAATCCTTATATAATTTTTTATTAGATAATTTATTCGAATAAAAGATACTATAATAATATTTTCCATAACAATATTTTACCCAAAAAAAAAAAAAAACTTTATATTGGCGAAAGTCGTTACCTTTATTCCATTCCCGATAACGATTCTTAAGCTTGCAACAGTGTCCCAAAAATCCTAAAATTTGTAGCGGCTGCTTTTGTGTGTGTGTGTGTGTGTGTCTGCGCATTTGAATTTGGTGAAAAGAAGCGAAAATGGCTTCAGAATCGAACAATCTCGGAGAATTATTGAGGCCCTTTTACCGGAGAGCTTCAGAAGCAGAGGTCTTCAACTATAAATCTTGATTTTTTTTTTTATTCTTTTTGTTTGTAATTCTCGCTATCCGTGCTTGCTTTCATGGGCTTTTTTTCTTTATTAGATTCTAGTTCTTTCTGTCCTAAATGCTATAACTATGGTTATGGAGTCTTTATATGACTTTGATGGTATAACTACTAACATTTTACTCATGTAAGACTGTGAACTTGAATTCAAGAGAGACTTCCAAAATTTGAATCTTGGTTAGTTTTCCTTAAGCCCATAGTTTAATCAGTAGTTTAGTCAGATTTGAATCCCTTGTAAGTGTGTTGCAAATGTGCAAATGCTTCAAATGTGCAAATGCTTCGAGTCACTATTTTAGGAGTGAGTAGTAGACATGACCAGATTATGCAGCAAAATATGGTTTCATTTAAACCTTGAATTTTGTTTGGTTCACTGGAAGCTGTTGAAGATGTAAAAATTATGTGTTCATATACTAAATTACCTACTGCTTGGCATGAAGGACCGATTGGGAAAACTTGAAGACTTATTGTCGAGAAACAAAGGTATGTGTGAAAAGCTTTATGTACTTACCGAAGATCGATAACTCGTTATAAAACGCAGCACGCTAATTGTTGTGATGCTATTCAGAATATGGGAATGAAGAACAGAACAAGTTAGTGAGTGAACTCCAGTCGGAGCTGGAAAATGTGAAAGCTGAGAAAGTTGCCGAAAGAGAGAAGGTGTTTTATATTCTAATTATTTCTTTTTGTTCTCTTTTTTGGTTCTCTCTCTTTTTTCAAAAGTTACCGGTGTCGATTATTTCTGTCAGGCCATGAAAGAGGTTCAGCATCTTACTACTGAAAATGCGAAGCTGCAGTATCGGATAATCCATCTTGTTAGAGCATTAAAGGAGGCTGATAGCAAATTAGCTGCAAAATGAGGTAATAAATTGGATACTTATTTATCTCTGGCTCTTATTTTTTCCATCACCTTTATCTCACTCATTGAGAACCACTCGGTGGTATGGTTAGCATAGTTATTTATTACCCTTTGAATTCAAGTACTCAGTTTTAAAATTGAGGTTTTCATGAGCGTTTCAGCCTGAAAACTAATTGTAGAAATAGATAAAATGGTTACATTTGAAGAAAATAAAAATATTGCTTGTGTCGGGGCATGAGCTCAGGATTAGTCACACGTAGGACACTAGGACTTCATACTGCTCAAATTGCAGTAGAGCTAATTTCTCGTTAGTTGCTGATATCATTCTTATTTTTATAATCGTATTCTGTTTGCTTGATCCAGTGACTTGTGCTGTACGCCCAACAAAAATGGTGGTGTCCACTTTGTTCTGATGCCGATTCTCAGTCATCATGTTGGAAGCCACGAGAACTATTTGATTTTGTGATTGGATACTTGGTTTTTGCCAGCTTTTGATGACTTACTTTTTCGACTGTAGTTAAGTTTCTCGAAGGAATGTTATAGCTTACATTTGGATCGACATTGTATGTCTTTGCTGGCTGACATTTTAGTAGTTCCAGGTTTCACCTGTATACAGTAATGTTTTAATTACCCAAGTTTATTGTGAACACAATCTTTTCTCTTGATAATTTATGGAAAATGACCAAGAAATCTGATTGTGATTTTGTGGATGGTTTGGGTTTTTACGCTTTTTATGTGCGTGTGCGGAATTAATAAAGCTCAACAGTGCTATTTTTCTCCCCAACAATGAAAAGCTCAACAGCACCCTTAAAGACAAAAACACTATTTCCTTGTTTAAACATGTATACATGCAGTTGGTGATTACAGTAAGATGTCAAAACATGTACACAGCTGAGACTTTAAACTGCCTAGTATAAGCACAAACTCATATGTCTGGTCAGTCTCTAACCACTATTTCCTTTAGCTGCATTGTATTCACAGTTAAAAAAGAAAAAGAATACAACCTCAGCATATATTGTATCTGTAGACAAAAATCCTGTTCTTTTCATTTGCATTTGTGAACTGTTAGATGGCATTCTTTTTCTTTTTTTCCTATTCGGGCGAGGGGCTCTTCCTTTGCTTTTCAGGTGAGGGAGTCGAACTCGAATCAACATCGACTTTCGATGCACCACATGTCTTGGTTTGTTGAGTTCCATTGTTGCTTCTCTTTTGACGAACTCCAAAGTTTTCCCTTCCCTCTGATTTTTCTGTGGATGATGATTCAACTTTTTGAGCCGCCTTACGTTTCCTTTGTGGTTGTCGGCTTCTTGTCTTAGCTTTCGAAGTGTCCAGTGCCTCATCTGAATCTGTTATTTCTGGAAGTTTTGTTTTAGTACTCTTTCTTCTTAGTTTCGTTGATGGCTTTGTGGGGACTACGTTTTTGTGGACTGCAGACTTACATGCCCTTGCTTTCCGTGTCTTAACTGAAGCTCGAGTTGTATTCTCGACATCCCAAGATTTCAGGACTTTTTCAATGAATTCCTGATTTAAAAAAAAAAAAAATGGCAGATTAAAATTCTTATACGCCCTTGCTTTGTGCTGGGATTTTTTTTGTGAACCGGAACAGTAACAGCAACCTCTCCTTCGGTTTCAGTTGACTCCAAATGTGAACTAGACTCTGTGCTTTCACGTTCAAGCTTCGGTCGGGCGGGCTTTGCTTTCGAAACAACCAACTTGCCGGTGGCCTTCCCTTTCCCCTTCTCTTTTGAACAAACTTTTCCGGTAGAAGCATTCGCAGTTGTAGATTTTACCTCGGGTTCAGGTGGCTGGTGAGAGAGACAGGAGCAGAAAAGATTCATAAACCACATCTAAGTTAAATAAAATGTGTGCTACAAAAACAAATCCTAAGCTTTTGGCTAATTACATAAAGTTCGATTACCCTTTTGAAATTATGAAGTATTAATCAAACATGGGAACTTTTGTAATTGTGAAACGTAAACTGGAGTCTATGAATAGGCTAATACTCAGGGTAGTTCAATTAAATTCCCCAGAACAAACATGTTTCGTTTTACTAACTTACCTCTTGCTTAATGGAACTTCCCTTTAACTCATCTGCACTTGCTTCCTGTGTCTTAACTGAAGTTTGAGTTGTATTCTCAAAATCAAAGGATTTCAGGATTTCAAAGAGTGCCTGATAAAAAAAAAATGGCAGATTAAATTCTTAATGCAATGCCTGACATGTTGCCCTATCAATATAACCTAAAACCCATCTTAGAATTTTCTGGAAAAAGAGAACATGTCGGGTAAAATTTAAGTTGCTGGGAATATTTTCATGCACTGTAACAGTAACAGCAACCTCAACTTCTGTTTCATTTGACCCGAAATGTGAACTAGCCTCTCTGCTTTCACGTTCAATCTTCTGTTGGGCGGACTTTTCTTTGGAAACAACCACCTTGCCGGTGTCCTTCCCCTTCCCCCTCTCTTTTGCACTTGCAGTTAAAGATTTTACCTAGGGTTCAGGTGGCTGGTGAGAGAGGCAGTAGCAGAAAAGATTCATAAACCATATCTGACTATACTAAATACAATGTGTACTGCAAAACCTAATCCTATTCTTTTGGCTAATTACAAAATGTTCACGTATCTTTTTGAGATTATGATGTATTACTCGAACAACATTTATATCTTCTTGAAAATGTGAACAACATAGAAACATTTATAATTGAGAAAGGTAAACTGGAGTCTATGAATAGGCTAATACTCAGGGTAGTTTAATTAATTCCCCAGAACAAACATGTTTCTTTTTTCTAACTTACCTCTTCCTTAATTATGGAACTTCCCCCCAACTTAGCAGAACATGACATTTGATTCCCTGGTACTCCATGCAACTTGTCACTCTCACATATTTGACTAGTTGCAGTAAACTTGCGAGTCAAGGCATGCGGCTCCTGCATGTAGTTGAGGAGTTGAAATATTCTTTTATCAATAGAAAAGGAAGGACGAAAGATTAAGAAAAATAATAAAAGAAAAAAAAAACAGATCCTTTTCTTAAAGGAGGGAAATAGCTGATATCCAAATTTCAACCTGTGGGGTGGTATTTGATTTCTTCTCTCCAAGTGCCATGGCAGTATTCTTCCTCTCGTATGTTTTAAGTGGACTAATGCTTTTCATTTTTTCCGCTGTGACTTCATGTCCCGAATTGCTTGATTCCAACTTCTTCTCACTGATTCCATCGTCTGGTAGGATGGGCACACACGCTGTGCTACTTTCAGTCTGTTCTTGTAAAAGAAAAGTCTTCTGGAGTTGAGTGATTCGAAAAAAAGAAAGTTCCAAAAATATTGTGAGGAAAATAAAAGGAACTAAGAATGCTAGTAAAGCTTACCTTCATGCTTTTTCCCGAGAGGTGATTGTCCAGCAGAGGCTTCACCAGGACATACAGTCTCTCAGCTACTTTATCAGGTTGTAGTATTTGAATCCCCTGTAGAGGGGAGTCCTCTGCGATTTCCTTCTTTAAGATCTGTATCAAAATATTGAGATAATCGATTTTTTCTCTCAAAGCAGAAGAACATGTTTTAGACCACTCCTCGTCATCCCACAACAGTTGACATTGAAGCATTGTTATATCGCCTTTGAGTTTCTTGATTTCGTCATCTGCTTTGTCGATCCATATTTGAAGGACTTGTATGCAAGCTTTTTCGTTCAAGATATCTTCTTCAATCACATCTTGTGAAAATAAAAGTAAGAAATAGAATATAAAATAGAGAATCGCGATTGAGCAGATTGCACGTCTTTTGTATGATGAGTTTCTGAAATCACCTGTTAAGAAAAACTAAAGCATAGACCAGAATTAGTCAACTCACCACGCTGAAAACCAAAAGAAAGGTAGCAGTTCTGGCTATTTTCAATGTCGGAGCCCGTCTGCCCTGCAAAATGACATAAACCACAAATGCGTAATTCGAACGAGGTTTAAGTATAATAGATGACAAACTAAATCCCAACTTCAATACAATCACTGAGGACAGCCAAAAATGGTCTGCTTACCTGCAGTGAGGTGATCTTCATCGTTGCACGGATCCCAGAGAGGCAAATCCATCGCTTTAATACAAAACAAAAATCTGTTTAGCAGTATAAACTGAATGGAAAAAAAAAATTAGAAAATACATTCCATGCACATGATGATCAGAAGTCAAAGACATTATTCACGCTCCCTAATGTGTGTTTGTTTTCTTCAATTGTAAGACTGAATAGCTTAAGAATTTGTAATCTCTTAGCTCAGACCATTTACATTATATCAATTTCTTTCAAATGTGTCATGACTGGTTAGCTTAAGAACTGGCAATCTCTTAGCTCAGTTTAGTTACATTATCTGACAGTGTATAATAAAAATTTGAGCTGTTCGTTCTCAAATATATCTCTTTTTTCGTTCTCTGTGACTTGCCACGCATCATTTTCTTGCATCCTTCAATAAAGAAATCAATTGAAAAACAAGTCATCCTTCAGCAATTAATAAGAAAATAAGAAATGATAGTTACAAGCATCGACGCTAAGCAGTTAAGCTGAGAAGAAAACTTAATGCTGCTAAAACCAGATTCCTCGCGAATGAATTGATTGCTCTATCTCATGCTCTAATAGATTATGAAGTGTTTAAGGTGAAAAATGAATAGTAACACGATTCACAACGAAATAACACACAGAGTTAAATCCGAGCTATGCAAGAATATGTGCACCAATCACATACTGAATATTTGAGAACACCAAAGAAAAAATACCAAACGTAAAATCCTGAACAACACTAACATCAGTGCACTAACGCCATTTTCCTTATCAAACCATTGAAAAAAGGCATCGAGCGTCAAACAAAGCGAAAAAACTCAACGACGCCTTGTTGTACTATGATTTTCAGAGACTGTACTGAAATTGAAAAACACTGTTCATCGCCAACATTTCACAAACACAAAATCCATTAAACAAAGCACACTCACACAAATCACGCATGATTACCAGAAAAAAAACAAGCAACAAGCATCCCCGTGAAAACGAATCACAGAAAACCTTCGAACAATTAGACAGATAAACGAACAAAAAACACCAGTAATGTTCGTCAATGCCTTTCATTCCGCCGACATAAACATAGAAGAAGCTCAAATCGTCCCGAGCGAAGATCAAATCTTACTGAAGCAAACAATAAAACGTCGATTCCACAAACACATATGAAACGAAGAATGCTCGCCCAAGCTAAGACGAACCAACAATTAGTCAGCTAAACAAACAAACCACACCGAAAATGTTCATTGATACCTTTCATTCAGCTGACAGACACATACAAGCTGAAATCGTCCAAGCGAAGAAGAAAAACTTACTGAAACGAACAATAAACGTCGAAAATCGGCAGATAAATTAGAAAAAACAGAAAAAAACTGCAGAGCAACTTACCATGAGGAGTACCTGAAAGTATGGAGTGGAGAAGACGAGAGGCCTCTCACTGTCGAGAATGAGGACGAGATGTAAATATAACTGCAGCTTGCACAGGGGCATAAGTGAAAATAACAGAAAGTTTATGGGAGAAAGCGGGAAACAATCTTGTGTCCAGGCGTAACTGTCCGGTGTCCTCCAATTTCATCTAAAGTCGCATAAGTGAATGCAAAGATTTGGGGACAAAGGGTTATTAGTAGAGATGTTAAACGGTCCTTGGCCCGACGGGCCGGCCCGTTTAGCCCGGAAAAAAACAGGGTTAGGGCTTTTTATTGGTAGCCCGTTTAAATCAGGGCTTTTTAGGCCCGGACCGTTTAAACCGAAGCCCGTTAGGGCTAGCCCGAAACCCGCTAGGGCTGGCCCGTTTAACTTGAGTTGGGCTTGTAAATATTTACAACAAGTAAGTAATATACTCTTAGATTCATTGTATATTACAATTTTCTATTCCACTTCACATATAAGTATGAGCTGTAACGGATTATATTGATTTTGAAAGAT
>CACSLK010011299.1:786194-810734 GCA_902706635.1 Striga hermonthica | reverse complement strand
TTACCATGTTTTGACCCCATACATACATATATACATTTAATGTAAATTTACCACTATACCCTTCCACAAAAAAAAAGAGAAATCAATTTATTTACGAAAGAGATTCTCTCTCTCTCTCTCTCTCCCTTTCTAAGAAAGAATCAAACAGAGGCACAAGCAGAAAGCACAAAGGCACGAGCACCTTGGTTAGGCAAAAACCCCCCATGTTCCTTTCTCTCTCTACAATATAAAGCTCCATTCTTGACAACCTATACACACAAAGCATCTGTTTTTAGTTTCTCCTCGTCTTCTCTGTCCCTGTGAGTCTGTAGATTTGTTCATAGAAATTAAAAAGAGAAAAAAGAGAGGAAAAAAAAAACAGCTAAAAATGGTGAAATACCAAAGAAAAAACCTGTTTTTGCAGTGGAAGAAGAACAAAGAGCACCTTGTTGGTGAAGATGAAGAGTCTGGGACTGTCCCTTTTGGGTTAGTCTGGAAAAGCTCTGTTTTTAGCAGGAAATTAGCGAAGCCCCAGTTTTTTTATCTTGTTTGTCTCTCTCTAGCCTGTTGCTGCTTGTTCTTGGCTTCGATTCTTTGTAAGTTCCCCTTTTTTTCCTCTTGTTTTTTCTTGTCACATGTTCAAGTTTCTTAATTTGTGGAAGTTTAGTTGTTTATGTTTTGTTTTTTTTGTTTATGTTTTGTAGATTCTTTTGGGGTTAACGGAGATGGCTTTGGTGCTGGGGCTGATGTGAACGGTTTGCTCTGTTCATCTGTTCCTAATGGTAAGTTGGCTCTTGCTCTGTTCACAATCTTTGTTTCCCTTTTTGTTTTTTTTTTTTTCTTCATAAAAATTGTATCTTTTCTATTTCTGTGAGTTGGGTTTATGATGTGAGTATTTGTTTTTCTTTTTTGGTATGTAATTTGATGGTATTTTGAATGAAATATGTAGGGTTTGATTAAGTTCTCCACTTGCTTTTATGAAAGTTTCTATTTTGAAACTGATGAACAGAATTACTAGTGTTTCTATTTATTAGTTTAGTGTTGTATTGTTTTGGCTAACACCAAGAAGATAGATAGTGTTGTGATGGTGATCGATCGGTTTTGCTATGGAGCAATCAGACGATCATAAAAAGTTGTTTCTTGATTCAAAGAGGGCCAACCAGATTTGGCAGTGATTATTGTGTTTCATCAGGCTAACAACACTATTATACCATTGACTACCTTTTACTTTTTTTTAAGCATCTTTGCTGTACCATAACTAATTAATTTGGTTAGTTTGAATTTTGACAAATGATTCATCTTCTCTTGATTTAGGAACCATATGTTGTGACCGAACGAGTATAAGAACGGACGTATGCGTAATGAAAGGTGACGTGCGAACTCACTCCCGATCTTCCTCCATCACTCTCTACGAATCCAACGGCCCGGATGATCCCATCCTCTTCGAATCCGATGGGCCCGAGTCCGGCCCAATCCGCCGGGAGAGAATCCGGCCCTACACTCGAAAATGGGAAACCAGCGTGATGGAAACGATCGGCGAACTGGACCTCGTCGTCCGAAGAAAATCAGGCCGTGTCCACCACAAATGTGACATCATCCACGATGTCCCGGCCGTGTTCTTCTCGACTTCAGGGTACACGGGTAATCTCTACCACGAGTTCAATGATGGGATTGTGCCTTTGTACATCACCTCCCAAAAGTTCAACAAGAGGGTCGTTTTTGTCATTCTCGAGTACCAAAATTGGTGGATCATGAAGTACGGTGACGTTCTCTCTCAGCTCTCCGATTTCCCGCCGGTCGATTTTTACGGCGACAAACGAGTCCACTGCTTCCCGGAGGCCGTCGTCGGTTTACGGATCCACGACGAGCTCACTATCGACCCTCTCAAAATAGAAGGCAATAAAACGATCAGCGATTTTCACGAGCTTCTTGGGCGGGCCTATTGGCCGCGCATCAAGGGTTTGATCGATGACGAGGAGCGTGAGGCCCGGTCAAAGTCAAACATATCGGTCAACACGCTAGCGACGAAAGTAGAAACCCGGGATTTGACCAAACCGAAACTGGTGATTGTTTCAAGAAACGGGTCGAGGGCAATCACGAACGAGGGCGAGCTGGTGCGGACTGCCGAGGATATCGGGTTCGAAGTCGAGGTCATCCGGCCCGTAAAGACGACCGAGCTCGCAAAGACTTTTCGGGCCCTTAACTCATGCGACGTTGTGGTAGGGGTCCATGGGGCAGCCATGACCCACTTCCTCTTCATGAACCCGGGCTCGGTTTTCATCCAAGTCGTGCCATTGGGTACGGATTGGGCTGCGGAGAATTATTACCGTGGGCCTGCCATGAGATTCGGTTTGATGTACATTGGGTACAAGATCCACCTGAAGGAGAGCTCGTTGTACGACGAGTACAGTGAGAAAGACCCGGTTTTGAGTGATCCGGATAGCATCAACCGTAAAGGGTGGGAGTATACGAAGAGGATCTACTTAGACCGTCAAACCGTGAGGTTGGACCTTAGGAGGTTCGGGAAAAGGTTGCTTCGTGCGTATTATTACGCGTTGGCTCGGAAGAGCGGACGGCATTTGGGTCACGGTTTGCAGTAAATTTTAAACTTTTTTATTTTTTTGTTGTTGTAACATAGTGACTACAGAAGGAAGGAGAAGTTGCAAGAGATTAGCGGTGTGTTTGATCTGTACAATGTTGGGGGATTTGAAAAAAAAAAAAAATAAAAATAAAAAAATAGAAAAAATATACAAATGAATAAGAATATATGTAGATGAATGGTGTGCATAATTTTGCAGATAACATGTGCATATATGCTTCAGGCAGCTGCGGCTTGAAAATGTCAACTTCTTTGAACTGTACTACAGAGGATGTTTGCTTGTTTGGCCATTTATCTATCTTTAAAGGGATATATAATATAATATAATTAGGTTAATTGAGAAAAAAAAATCATTTTTTTTTTTTTTTTTTTGGGTACAAGAAAAGGAGGCAACGCCTAACTACGACTAGACCAACACGTTTCTAGGATATGACACTCCTATTACATCATGGGCGAGTCAAGGTTTCGCATATTGCTTCAATCCTACAATCTCTTTTTTTTGGTACAGGGACTTTTTGGTTTTCGAATCAACAGGGGAACCGACTAATCCGGAATCGAGCCGGGTAGGACCACAAGAGCGGCAAAACTCTCCCTTAAGAGTTTTAACACTGCTGCATTTCCAGGGCTCGAACACGAGACCACTGGTTAAGTGTGAAGAGACCTAAGCCATGTGTCGATTTATGTGCTTTATAATTTTATATATCGGTCAAAGTCATGTAAAAGAATAAGACCAAATCTTCCTTCGATGTTACACAACGATATATTTGACCAATTTATAAGACACACATACAACTTTTTTAATGGCAAAATTCAACATTGCTGACTAAATTTCTACATCCAATCATTAATTTATTTATCCTTTAGAAAAAATAAAATTCAATTTTGATATAAAATATAGCCTGTGACACGTAATTGGTCATTTTGAGCCAATAGTCACATGGCCAAGAAATCATTTAATTTAGATTCCATTCCAGTTTTCAAACAGTCCTGCTGTTGATGGGCATGAGCGAGCACAAGATATCCAGTGTGGATTTGTACAAGAAAACAATTCAACCCACATGTCTCTTCTAAGTTAAAATCTATTGACATGAGGCAAGAAGTCGTTTTACCTTTCTTGTCGGGTGCTTCAGGTCGAAGCACCCGATAAAAGAAAAAAAAAAAAAAGTAAAAATAAAAAAGTTGAAAATTTACTGCAACATGCGACCTAAATGTCGTCCGCTCTTCCGAGCCAAAGTGTAGTAATACGCACGAAGCAACCTTTTACCGAACCTCCTAAGGTCCAACCTCACGGTTTGACGGTCTAAGTAGATCCTCTTCGTATACTCCCACCCTTTGCGGTTAATGCTATCCGGGTCGTTTAAAACCGGGTCTTTCTCACTATACTCATCGTACAACGAGCTCTCCTTCGTGTGGATCTTATACCCAATGTACTTCAAACCGAATTTCATGGTAGGCCCAGCAAAACAATACTCCGCAGCCCAATCCGTACCCAATGGCACGACCTGGATGAAAACCGAGCCCGGGTTCATGAAGAGGAAGTGGGCCATGGCGGCTCCATGGACCCCGACCACAACGTCGCATGAGTTAAGGGCCCGAAAAGTCTTCGCGAGCTCGGTCGTCCTGTCGGGCCGGATGACCTCGACTTTAAACCCGATATCCTCTGCGGCCCGAACCAAATCGCCCTCGTTCATGATTGCCCTCGACCCGTTTCTCGATACAATCACGAGTTTCGGTTTGGTCAAATCACGAGTTTCTAAGTTTGAGTTGACCGAAGTGTTTGACTTTGACCGAGCCTCGCGCTCCTTGCTGTCGATCAAACCCTTGATGCGCGGCCGATAGGCCCGGCCCAGAAGCTCGTGAAAATCGCGGATCGTTTTATTGCCTTCCATTTTGAGAGGGTCGATAGTGAGCTCGTCGTGGATCCTTAAACCGACGACGGCCTCCGAGAAGCAATGGACTCGTTTGTCGCCGTTGAAATCCACCGGCGGGAAATCGGAGAGCTGAGAGAGAAGGTCGCCGTACTTCATGATCCACCAATTGTGGTACTCGAGAATGACGAAAACGACCCTCTTGTCAAACTTTTGGGAGGTGATGTACAAAGGCACAATCCCATCGTTGAACTCGTGGTAGAGATTACCCGTGTACCCTCCGGTCGAGAAGAACACGGCCGGGACATCGTGGATGACGTCACACTTATAGTGTTCCTGGCCCGACCTTCTTCGGACAACGAGGTCCAGTTCGCCGATCCTGTCCATCACGCCGGTTTCCCATTTTCGAGTGTAGGGCCGGATTTTCTCAATGCGAATGGGGCCGGATTCGGGCCCACCGGATTGGGAGGGGATGGGATCATCCGGGCCGTTGGATACGTAGAGAGTGATGGAGGAAGATGGGGAGTGGGTTCGCACGTCGCCTTTCATTACGCATACGTCTGTTCTTATGCTCGTTCGGTCACAACATAAGGTGCCTAAATCAAGAGAACACGAATCATTTGTCAAAATTCAGACTAACCAAAATAATTATGGTATTCATTCCAGTTTATGTGACCCTAAAACTTTTGTCTTAATTTCTTTACTTTAGTTTTGCTTTTTACTGAATGAAAATTTGCTACTTTGAACTAATAATTCTTTTATACATCGTAATTGATTATTTGTTGGCTCTTCGATTTCAAAAGCTATGCTCATTATAATAATTAATGCCAAAATAATATACCAATCATGTATAACAAATCTTAGACATATAAATCTATAAATATTTTTTTTATCAATATGCTCATTATAAATATTTGATGATAATTCGACAAATTAGTATATATTCCTCTTAAAAATCAGGAAGGTCATTGAACAAATATTGATTAATAAAATTTGAATTTGAAATTTAAATTCTTGAAAATTAGTTGATAAATTTGAACAATAAAGTAACCGACAACAAATTTAGAGAACTGCGAGATAATATATATATAAGAAAATTTATTTTGTAGTCCAACTTTGATTTCTAAATTTAAATGTCAAATAAGTAATTATTCACAACTTCGGATTCAATATTAACTTAGACCTAAATGAAATAGTCAATTATTTATACCTTAATAAATTACTCATCAACTTAATTTTTTATTAAACTACTCAAATACTTAAATTTTTTTATTTGGATAGTTTATGAAAAAATAAATTTATTTTAATTAATGAAACAATATTATTTTATATGTATACTTATTATTCACATATATTTTTAAATATATGTTAAAACTTATCAAAATAATTATTTTGTGGAATCACATTGTAGTCAAATCGAATTTCTGAATAAAAATTTTAAAATAACACTTATTTTGAAATGAATATAATATAATTTATAATCAATTACGTGCACCGTACGAGTTGTGTACTTATTTTAAATAAACATATCTATGTAATTTTTTCACAATTTAAATTCATATAACATTTTCAATAATAAAGGAAAACTGCATTACATATTAATTCTATATTTTTAATTTATAAATATTATTTAATAAATATTTTCAATTTATAAATACTAAATAATATCTTTTACCTTGCATCGCACGAATATTAGTACTGATACATTAAAAAAAAATAGAAAGATACCATTTTTATGAAATTAAAAAAAACAAGGAAACAAACATAAACTTTGATTTTCTCTAGCCGGGCACTAACTCTTAGATATATCTCTTGCATAGCAAGAGCCACCTTACCATTAGGAACAGATGAACAGAGCGAACCGTTCACACCAGCCTCAGCACCAAAGCCATGTCCATTAACGCCAAAAAAATCTACAAAAAAAATAAAAATAAAAAATAAAAATCAATTAAACTTGCACAAATTAAGAAACTTGAACATTTTAAGAGCAAAAAACAAAGGGAAAGAAGGAGAACTAACAAAGCAAGGATGGCAAGAACAAGTAGCAACAGGCCAGAGAGAGAAAAATAAGATAGAAAAACTGGGGCTTTGCCATTCTCCTGCTAAAAACAGAGCTTTTGCAGCTTAACCCAAAAGGGCCAGTGCAAGACTCATCATCTTCACCAACAAGGTGCTCTTTGTTCTTCCACATCAAATACAGGCTTTTTCTATGGTATTTCACCATTTTTAGCTGTTTTATTTTCTCTCCTTTCTTTTCTAATCTCTATGAACAATTCTTGGTCACAGGGACGGTGAGGAAGAGGAAAAACTTGTGTGTTTAGGTTGACAAGAATGGAGCTTTATATTGTAGAGAGAGAAAGGAACATAGGAAGTTTTGCCTATCAAAGGTGCTCGTGCATATGCATAGTGCTCTTAAATTAAATGAGTCTGACTCAGCTCGGTTTGTTAAGGTCTCGGGTCGAGCTAGAGTTCATTTAAAGTTTGTTTGGTTAATTGGGCGAGCTCGGCTCGAAAATAGAATATTTATGTAATTTTCACAATTCGGCTCGTTAAAGCTCGAAATCGGTTCATTAAGGCTCGCTCGTTAATAGTGATAAACAAGTAGAGCTCGAGCAGCGACAACAGGTGTCGCACCGGCAGTGGGCACGTGAGCAGGCGGTGTGCTGTGCTGCTTCGTGTGCGGCGAGCCTAGACACCGTCAGGCGATCTGTTCGAAGGCGGGCGGCTCACACACCTTTTTCGCGGATGCGCCTGATTCACCCGAGAATGCGGATCCACCGATTTTCGACGAGTAACCATCCCTGGAGGAGGAACACGTGTCAGGCGACGTCGGTCCGTTACTTGTTATTCAATGTTCTTGTTTATCTCTGCGTTCGTCGTTCGACGACGCCTTTCAACATCACCATATATTTGAGTCGTCTTGCAAAGTGTGGCGGGCGTGTTTGCCGCTTTATTATCGACTACGGATCATGGGAGAATGTGGTGGCTTTGGAGGCTGTCGAGAAACTTCATTTGGCGAGTGAGTCTCATCCTCAGCCTTATACTCTTGCATGGATTTAGCGGGGCATTCCATTATGGTGGATCGACGCGTTTTGGTTTCTTTTTCCATCGGCACAAAGTATAAAGACGCGGCTTGTTGTAGCATGGTGCCTATAAACACATGCCATCTTCTCTTAGGGTGCCCGTGGAAGTTCGATCGTCGGTTCGTGCATGATAGTCGCCTTAATACCTATGGCTTTCTTTTTTACGGCGTTCGTATTGTATTTCATCCTTAGCCGCCTCAATCGTTGCCTACGCAAGCACCGTCGTCAATTTTATTCCTATCTCGCCCAGTCTTTGTTTGGGAGATGTGAGTGAGCCCGTTTGTCATTCTGCTCATGGGCGCAAATTCGACCGGGTATGTTTTGCCTCCGAAGGTGGTCCTTTCGTTGCTTCGGGAGTTTGTAGATGTCTTTCTGAAGGATTTGTCAGGTGGTTTGCTACCATTGCGGGATATACAACATCAGATTGACCTGGTGCCTGGTACTTCTCTACCTAATTGTCTGCGAGTACCCCGACCGCGTCCACCGCGAACCCAACCCCCCAACCCCTCCCCCCACCCCCCGCCCGGCCTCCAAGTACTCCGTCTGGTGTACGGTTCGCACGACCACGATTAACAGTGGTATGTAGAGCCAGCCGGATGCCCTCGAGCCTCGCGACTAGATCTGCAACTTGGCGTCCCAACGCCTCGCCTTGGTGTCTCAACGCCTCGATCATGGCATTACGCATGTGGCATGCAACATTGTTCCGTTTTGTCGGCATCGCGTATTAATCGTACTGATCTGCTGATACCAATTGTCGTAGCAAAAGCACAAGCGAATGGGAGAATCAAGTGAAAACTCTAAATATATTTTTATTTCCATCAAAATTCAACAAATCTCTCAAACCAAATATAAGATGAGCTTTTAAATAGAACTCCTAACTCTACGTAGATATCTTGAGACGCCAACAAGTAGGTGACTAATAAAATAAATATGTTTCCTACAAATTTAGGATTACCTTAATAATTATTAAAATAAATAAATAAAACAAAAGAAAATAAATTATTAAACCTGTGATAGTAGACGATCAAGGTCATCCCAATCTCGTCACATCAGTATAAACATCAATTTTGGTACTTGGAGAACAACTATTCAACGAAATCTCAGCTCAAAGTTTTTTTAGCACTATCCAGTGAAATTTGCTTAGTTCTGAAAACCGGACCGGACCGGCCGGTTCAACCGGTTGGATCGGGAACCGGCCTTCATTCCAGTCCGGTTTGACCCATAAAATCGCGCAGCGATTGAACTGGTTAAAAATTGTTCCAACCGGTCCAAAACTGGTTGAACCGGTGAACCAGGACCGGTTCGAATGGTTCAAGTTTTTCCTTTGCCTGCACATGACTTCACATTCCAGCAGCCATATCTGTCAACGGATATGTTTGACCAATTTAAAACTGAATCAGATACACATACAACTTTTAATGTCTAAATTCAACATTGCTGACTAAATTTCCACATCCAATCACTAATTTATTTCTCCTTTAGAAAAAAAAAAGTTCAATTTTGATATAAAAATTAAACCTGTGACACCTAATTGGTCATTCACATGGCCAAGAAATCATTTAATTTAGATTCCAGTATTCAAACAGTCCTGTTGATGGGCATGAGCATCTATCAAGTGTGGATTTGTACAAGAACACAATTATTTTTTAATATATTAAATCAAATATATTAAAAATTAAATCTATTGACATGAGGCTATATTATAATTATTTTTAATATATTGAATGAAATATGGAGTCCTAGATTACTCTAATACATATAAAATTAAAATAATAAAATCAGTCACATATTCTTTTTTTGTGATAAAAAAACTAAAAAAAAATAAAATAAAAAACAACTTGAACACTGTGCTCACTGTTCAGTGATGTGCAGAATTGAGAGGCTTGCAAGGAGCATAGAATCCATGAGGAACATCAACAAGTTATTCTAAAAATTGAAGTACTGTTTTTCAATACAAAAAACACTTCGTATAGCCGATCAAGAGAACTTGTTTTACCTCTCTCGATGGGTGCTTCAAGTCGAAGCACTCGTTTTACCTCTCTCGATGGGCACTCGTTTTACCAACATTTTCAAATAAGCCTAACTAAAATGTCATCATCCTAAATCCAACGTTTTGTTAACTTTGTCGAGGCCCGAACCTGAGGGGGTGGTGTTGTCCCAGCATTTCGATTCCCATTGTCATCTGCACAATAAATAAAAGCTTAGATAAATGTGTGTGATCAAAATAATCCAAGTTCACAATATCATAATTGATGCATGAAGTTTCTAATGTTCTTTCTTTTTTCTTTTTCTTTTTTTTTTTTTTGGCACTCACAAGAGTCAGTCGAGACCCCTCCAAGTGAAGACCGCCGAGAAGTAGGTTGTTGTACGCCGGTCAACGACTGTCTCCTCACGGCCCTTGCATTCGTCGATATCGGAGATTTGGGGCCAACACTACCACCTGGCAACGTTATTTCAGTTGGTTTTTGTTGGTTCCTGTTAATTAATTAACATTAATCACATTATTAAACATATATACGAACTGGTTTAAGTTCTGTACTTAACCATAAATTGCATGATTAGTTGCAAGTAGTAAGTACCTCTTTTCTGAACCATTGATCAACTTGCCGATTGTCCGAAGTGATTTTTTCAATTGAGAACCTTTCTTGTGAGTCAAGCAAGGCGTTTGCATTTCTGAACTAATATTACACCCATTCCCCGGTTTTAACTGTGGCTCGGGTGTGCTAATCTTCATTCTGGCTGTATCAACTTTTTTGACTGGGGTTTTGATGACAGACGAGCTTAACGGGCTCAAAGGGGACCGGGCCCCTCTGTGCCCAAGATGACAGGGATTCTTTTGCAGGCCCTCGAGGTTCGGGCCCTCGAGGCTCAACCTTCGTGATCGAGCTTTTGCGGGCCGGGAAGTTTCTTGTTCGGGCCCACCACTCTCGATGCTCAGCCTTCTGTTGGGCCTTGGTGGGAAAACCGAGGGGGTTTTGGCCCCATATTCGATGCTCAGCCTTCTTGTGGACTTTGGTGGGGTCACCTTCTCGATGCTTAGCCTTCTCGACTTTGGGGGCGTTTTTGCTGCCTCCTTGAATCTTTTCGTTGGGGGCGTCACGATGTCACGGTCGGCTAATGCCTTTTTAAGGTTCTCTATCTGTGAAAAAGAAAAAAAAGGATAAAAAATTAAAATAAAACAAAAAGAATGAAGATGTTTGTAGCTTAAATAGCATGTAACCAAGAAGAAGTCCATATATATATACCTCTGCTTTGAGCTCTAAAACCTCACTGCTTTCCTTATTCGCACGAGCTGCACCGAGTTCCACAGTAGACACTCTTTGAGCAAACTTTAAAGTGCTCATTGTCTCTCCAAAAGAATCGCCTTCCGGGCTCACATGAGCGAACATCAACGTTTTTGCACTTCCTCCTAAAAAAACAACTCAAAACTACAATTAGCAGATGTTACATCGACAAATTCTTGTTTTTAGTGGTAATTTGAAATAAACACACTCACAAATGGTATATTTAGTTACAAAAGATAAGTAAACTTTTTTTTTTCCTTTTAGAAACAATTATGATAAACAAACATCAAGGTACTAAATACTTCTCGTTAAAGAAGACACATGATTGTTTAAACAAATACGTTCCATTAAAATGGAGTAAACTACCTAAGGAGTTCTGGAGAAGTAGAGTGAGCTTGCTGTTTCGGTAGGGAATATGAGAGTTCTTTTGGGCCAAAGCCGTTATAACATCGACCAAACAAGAAAGAGATTTGTTTATATGCTGTGCCTCTCGAAGCCCATCACCCGTCACTTCCGATTTATCCACACGCTCGCTGCCAGCTAAATCCACCAGATGGAGGCAACTGTGGATGAAGCTTCCGGAAGCATCTTCTCCATGCACATGCACGGACAGTACACTGCACACATAAAAACAACAAATAATAAATATAAATTTAATTCTCAGCTAATTATAAAAAAACTAAATATGAGAAACTTAAAAATTTTGACCTGTGTGAACGGCTGCTTCTAACATTAATTGCAGTCGAGCCAACTGCACGATTCACTTCACCGAGTTTCATTAACTTTATGACATCATTTGCTGACTTAACTGGACAAAGTGTAGCATCTGGGAGAACCAAGCTGCTGTTTTCGCTCACACAACTGCGGATCTCTAATTTATTAAATTAGTTAAAGCAAACAAGAAATTGCAGTGCATAATCTGTTGAGATGTTCTAACTGGTAAACAAGATTTAAATATAGAATGTCTAAATGCAGAAAAGGATATTTTTTGGAGCCTGAGTCCTTGGCAAGAAGATCGTGAATTTGCTCGTTGTAAATCTCAACCATCTGCACTTGAATTTCGTACTTTGTGATGCCCTTTCTTTGGTCCGACAGTTCGAAAAGATCGGTAAGAGCCAAATAACTGATTCCCACCTGCTCGGTTGATCCACCCGGAGGGCCATACTGACAAGAGAGAAGAAATGATTATATTTAAGACCAAAGCATAAAAAGAAAACTTATTAAAACAATGAATTGGCAGAAAATATGTAACTCTATACTCACCATGGTATGTGTTTTTCCTGACCCGGTTTGACCGTAAGCGAATATGCAAACATTGTAACCGTCCAATACGGATCTAACAACAGGCTGAGTGTCTCTAAAAACCTCAGCTGAAAAAAAAAAATAGGTCTAAATTAGAAACAAAAGAACTAAGAAATTATAGCCCTCTTGACATATAAGTTGGTGCCAATTACCTTGGCTAGCTGATGGATCAAACACATGATTAAATTGGAATATTTTTTTTCCATCTTTAATAGGCTTTGGATCTACAACCACTAGAGATCCATCGTTTCCAATAAAATCAATGACATTTTGCACTTTGGAATCATGGGCTGGTCTAATCCTGCAGTAAACCCGAATATTTCCTGAAAAAAGGATTAAACAATATAGTCTCACCATAAATTACTTTCAATAATTCCCGCTCATTCTTTGTAAGACACAATTTACTTACCAGAGACGTAAAATCATGTGAAATATAGCTGAATTATATAACGATGTATAAGGTTTGACTAACCTTTCAGATCTTGAACCATGTTGTAGAGATTCCTATTCTCTTTAACAGCATTGTGATAACCAAGAGCAGCATTAGACATCTCGATCACTTGTTCTCCTGAAATAAACAAACAACTCATTTACTTTAAGATTTTGCAATAGAGCATTTGCTATCAGCACATTTTGGTGAAACATTAGGTTGTTCGTATAGAAAAGCACCAAGTTCTTTAAAGTCCTTTTGAATCTGTAACCGGAGACTCTCAACCTCTTGCTTTGCACTTGATAACAAAAGCTTGATATTCTGCAATGATAAATTGATATTTTCTGAATTGTCCAACTTTTTTTCCATTCGGAGGTAAATAAAATACAAGAACAGGCGTAAAAATAAGGTTTCTTATATGGGTAATAATCTTTTGTAATTGCTGATTAACATGAGACAAGTGTAAATATAAAGGACCCATTGCAAGCTGCTCAGCTGCTAGATATAAAATACAGAGCAATTGAGATGTCGCATATTAATAATGAGCTACAAAAAACTTGAGGCAAATAAATAAATAAGCTAATAAAAGCTTACAGAAAGTTCCTTTTCTTGCTGCTCAACTAGACTCCAGTGGTTGCAGTTACCCTTCCTCAAGCAAGCTCTGCAACACTATTCACCAGATAATTTATTTATATTCCACATATTTATGCAATACAATCACTGTTTATCAAATTGCAAATCATATCAACCCCAAAGTGATGAAAACTTCAATAAAACGAGTTGACATGCCAAGATATTTAGTAAATGTATAAGTAAAATAAACTGACAAAGATAAATATAAGATCCTTTTGTCATGTATTAACAAATATAAATGTTTCACGCATAAACCATCTCCCAACGACCCAAGAAGGAACTTCATGTCTCCATAACAGAATTCAAAAATAAGTTTTATGTCGGAGCTATTAATAAAATTACCTTGCCGTTTTTCAGATTGGACAAATCTTCAATAGGCCTCGAAGTGGGATGCACAGTTGAGCAACTTCTTTGTTTCAAATAATCCAAAATACTTGATTTCATCTGTTGGTAGACACAAAGATAATGCTTCTGTCACAATTGAATGTCAACTACAACTAAGATGGATATACAAAAAGGTATATTCAACTAAAGAATTGACAACTTTACAAAAGTCGCCAAAGTCCCCAAAACTTCTTTACATTTTTCTCTAGGCAGTCTGTCTAACTCAATTCAATTCAATGATGCCGCATGAAATGCACTTTTTTATTATGATAAGCTCCTTCAATGGAATATTTCCTACCTCGGGAAATGTTGCTCGAAATTGTTCCTCTAGGCAAGTTGAGAGTATCTTGCTGAAGGTATTCAGTGAATCCTGTTAAAAGGGAAAAAATTCGTAAAAAAAACTGTATACTTAAACCTTTACATGAAACAAAGATAAAAAAATGAAGCTGCGCACACACCGCATTTCCACTATGATAAGCAGCAACTTGATTACCGTCCATGTTCTCCTTAGTGTCAGCCATATGCTGAGCCAGTGCTTTGACAATTTTATCTGTAGAATTCGAAAACTCAGTTATTAGTGGATAAATTACTAACATGAAAGCATGGGAAGTCCAAAGACATGCCTAACACTAAACAAGAAAACTGAAATATCAATATATCCACATTTAAGTGAAAAAGACTCCCTCTATTAAGTGAAAAATCCAATAAGAGTACATACAACAACCTTGTATGTACTCTACAGCAAAACCAACTACCTTCAAGTTTTTTGAGATCGATTTCTGATGGCATTGGTTTGCTGACACATTTCGACATATCTAATCTTCTGGCACTATCACAAGAAACAAATTCTGGAGCCCGAGCATTGACTCTACCAGCTGAATGCACAACATGAGGCGATCTGGGGGGTTTGTAATATCCATTGCCACCTGTCATTTGTTTCCACTCATAATAATCCTTCAGTGCCAAAATGCAATCGACAACTTTGGTAGATGACCCTTCTTGGACATTTTCCTAACCACACACACAACATAAAAAATGTTGGATTTTGGTACTCACACATTCATTATTTTAACTAATGAAGCAAAAGGGTCACTTTCTTCTCTTACCCTCTCAAAAACAGAAGCCTCGAAATTAGGAAGCTTTAATTCTTGAACGGCCACTAAAAAATTTCTGACGTTCTCAAAGTATTGATAAGCCGGCAATGGCTGGGAATCCCACAATAGTGCTGGTGAAGCCGAAGTTTTTTCTATGACCTGAATCATATTCATTTTTAACTAAAAAAATCAGAAATCAAAATGCTTCAAATCTTCAAGAACTAGGCCATGGATGAATTAAACATAAATGGAGAGATATATATATATACCTTCGGAACCGAACCAGGTTGAATTTTGTTGATTACATTGCAGAGGATTAACCCATTTCTCAAGCAAGAAATGAACTGTTCTTCAGTCGTCTGGCTCGGGATTCCGAGTGGGCCCACAAGGTAATCAAGCCAATGGATAGCTTGATATCTTCTCAAGGCTTTTAAGAAGTTCCCATCAGAGTATATACCCCAACACTTAATTAGCCCTCAAATGATCTCAAATATTCTAATCAAGAATTCACACAAAGCAAAAAAAATGGCAATTGCTATTCCTTGGTAAAGAGCATTTAGATACCAGACGAAACAAGGTAAGACTCTAGATAACTCAACATAATCAATAAATGTTCTATAATTCTTTAAACTGATCTCACCGGGCCCAGTAAAATACATTTTATATATATAAAAAAAAAAATAGTCAAGAAATAAAAACAAGCAATTTTCAGGGAACAATGAAAACGATGTCCCAGATTGACTGCAGATAAAAACAACATAACACAGAGCCCACATTCCAAAATGAAAATTAAAACAGAAAAAACGCCATGCATGCATCTTTGAAACAACTGACAGAGATAAAATCAAACAAAGGCAACAAAAAAAAAAAAAAAATACAATCTTTGCTAAAGAGAATTAAGAAACAAAGCATACCAGCTTCTTCAGCCCTTCTCGAAGCAAAATTCAACTCCTCCACGTTCCCACGCATTCTTGAATCCTCCATCACAACTGCATTTTTTTGCATTCACGATTGATTAAACAAACCCCACACACAAAAAAATCATATAAAACTCAAATGTATGAACGCCCAAAGCCCATAAATGTTGAAATACACAATATCTAACATCATACTTCGAAGGATTTCTTTCCACAACTGGGCCCGATCACAAGGCCCGATCACAAACAAAACAAAACCCGACAAATTTCCCTCTATTGTAGAAAGAGAAACTCAAAACTTGGAAATTTTTTATCAGTTGAGGGAATGAAGCTTTTGATCAAAGCTCTGTATTTACTTTATTTGGGGATTTTTCTTTAGGTTCGGGTAAGCCAAACCTGAGGCTCGGCGAATCGTAACGTTACCTGCTCAATTTGAATTCAATTTTGGCGAGGGCTAGGATTGATCTGGGCCGTAGATTTACCAGCTGCAAGATGATGGGCTTTGGGTTCGGGTTGAGATCTGGATAGTAGTTGGGCCTTTGCTGAAAACAAGATTTCTTACCATAACTTTAATAATTTTATCCTTTTGTGAAAATGCGTAATTTAGTAAATTGGGAGCAATTATTTAAAATTAATACAACTGAGAAGTTTTGAAGAGATTTGTTTCCTTTTTACAATGTCAAAAGATTGAAATTGCAAATTCTTAAATTAAGCAATGCATTAATTTTCCATTTTACCAATTCTGAAGGTATAAATATCAAACTAGTACTAGTACGTAGGGATAGATATATTAAATGAGTTATTTTCACAGCCTTATTCGTTTAAGTCTAAAAAATAATAAGAGTATTATCTATTTTCTACCTCTTTTAATCAATGTTAAGTCTAAAAAACAATAGGGTTACAAGTTTTTTTCCCCATCTTTTAACCTGCGTTGTTTTTTAGTCAGAATATTAAATATGAGCATGTTAGAGCTAGCTTGTAAAATAATTAATATATTATCTCACTAAAGCATTTATACCGATAAAAATTTGATTTAGCATATAAATTTATCCCTTGGCATAAGCAAATGTAACAGTTTTACTTATCCTTGTTCACCATATAATATTTAAGTATTATTTTATTATATAATAAAAAGAAATATTGTTAAATAGTGTAGTAGAATTGTTATCAAATAATATGAATTAATTATTATTTACAATTTAATATCTTTTTATGATTTGATAATATAACTAAAATATATTCTTAATGATATAATAACATAAATTTAAGATTTAAATAATACTATAAAGTTATTCCTTAATGTTAAGATATTGAATTAGGTAATATATGATTCACTAATTTGTATTCTGTCTCCTTTTATATTAAAAATAATCATGTGATTGAGTAGATATAACAATTATCTATAAATTTTTTCATTTAAAGAATAATTTTTAAATTGGTCCAATTGTTGAATGCAACCCGATTTTCTAGTAACTAAAATGAGAAAAGATTTTGAATTTCAAACTTTCACTTCAAAACCACACGTAAATTTGGATGCAGATTTTATTAAAAATAAATTCAATAAAACCCATAATTTTAGAGGAATTTAATGCTACCCTATTTTATGATTTAAAAAATCTAAGAACTTTCTAAATATAGTATGGGTTGACTTTTATTCCTACTTATTATAGTAAATAGGATAGTTTCTTATATAAGTATAAATTCAATAATGTGTATTTGTACAGATATAAATAAAATATTATAAGCTATTTGTATGCATCTATAGTATTAAAATTATAAGTTATATAATGATAATATATTTTAAATATATAGTATTATGAATTATATTTATGCATATAATAATAAAATTATAAGTTAGATAAAGGTGTTATGTTTTTAAATTCGATCATTAATGAAAATAAATGATACATAACGATTTAACAACATATGAATCACTATATTTATTGCATAAAGTATAATAAATAATGTAATTTTTATAATTTTGAGGATCAAGAACAATTAATTAGCTAAAAATATAAAATTTATTATAACAATTGCTTATGCGATCTTAAAGAATATTACTATGATATTAAAATAAATTAATTTATTTAAAAAACAATCACTTAATCAAAAAAATAATATAATATTAATTTTAGAATAAATAATTTGAACAAAAAGTTTTTGCAATATAATTTTTATGTTTATGTAGCTTTCATATATCATTTAGTGTAAATTATACTTATTAATTTTAATAATAACTATTATATGATATAATAAAAAAATAATTATTACTTATTAATATAAATTATAACATTTTTGTCTTAATTAATCCAAAAAAGTCCAAAATTTTTTCTACCATTAATGCGATAGAGTGGATTTATGTATTAATAATAATAATAATAATAATAATAATAATAATAATAATAATAATAATAATTGTAACAATTATTATACTAAAAAAGTGCCACGTATTTATTAAGTTTTATTTATGATGTATTATTTAATTAGTAGCTAGCAATTAAATATATATATATATATATATATATATATATATATATCATTATCTACATTTCATAATGTTCATTATAATAAGAATTGTAATTATAATATTGTGTGTGCATATGCAATATTAGTTCAAATTTGTTCACATGAGATAATATTACACAATTGGATATATAGGAGAGTCAACCATTTAATCTCAACATATTATAGAATTATATATAAGCAAAGTCTACCATTTAATATCAACACATTCTAGAATTATATATAATGAATTTTAGGTACACCTAAATATCCAACTTTAGTGACTTTTCAATTTAATCTGCACCTTTAAAAATGTCCATGGAACAACTCAGTCTTTTTAATTTTTATAAATAAATTGATCAATCCATAAACATTTATAATTTAGGTTCGAAGCATATGTTTTTAGTGTATGTGTTAAAAAAATATTTACATAATTTCTATGTTTTGTATATATGACATTATAAATATAACAAAAAATATTTCCTTCAAAAAATAAGCTAAATGGATTGTGTCAAACTCAAATGCGATCTTCAATACAAAAGATTCTTAGTCAACAAGGCAAGAAGCGATACCGTAACTCATCCTTACTTGCATTTTTTTAGCAAGAAATTATAATATAAGTTTAATTGTAATGCAATTAGCAATTTTTAAATAAATATTTGGGGAATAGTAGTTTGTATGACAATTTTTAAATAAGTATTTGTTAAATAATAATATGTATAATTGTTTTATGAGTATTATTTTAACATGTTATTTATGAATTGAATGCTGCTAAATTAAGCTTTCTTTGAATTCCCGTTTTGAACCAATAGTTAATCAAAAAGATTTGTTTAGATTTTTTTACATTAAACCTAAATGATTGAAAGTTTTAAAAGATAAATTTACAGATAACAAAACCCTCTATTTTTTGTATATATAATAGCACTTATATTTTAATGGAAACTGTGACATATATTCAAATCAACTTATAACAATTTTGGAAAGATATTTGAAACACTTTCCAACTCCCACAAGAATCACAACAATACAAACTTGGGAAAAATTCACCACAGTAAGTTAAAAATTGGGGTGTCACAACAATATATAGTTTATATTTTTCCAAATATCACATTCCATACATACAATAACCCATTTTTTTTTTTTCTTCACCTTTGCCTTCAATAGAATATAGAGAGCCTAACAAAGGTAAAAAGATATACACAAAGGATTCTTCACATGTATTATCAAACATAGTAAGCCTCTACCAAATGGCTATGCACCAAATTGGGGTTGTCCAAACCCATCATTTATTTCCTTTCCATTTTAAATTTCCCATATTTGGTTATCTTGTTTTCTACTTTTCCTCCCCCTTGCCTTCACTAGCCCACAAGGAGAAATTCACTCTAACTAGCCAAAACAAGCAAATGCACCTATTATATTTATACCCCATTTATATCTATTTCACTTATAAAAGTATACAAAATATGTAAATTTTATTGGATTTCTTTGGAAGGGAGAGAAAATGGGAAGCAAAAACTTGTAATAATATCATAATTCTTTGATCTATTATAGGCAAATAATATTAAAAGTAATATTACTATACATACACAACAGAATCAGACGTAAAAATCTGAACGTAATAACAAATTCAATTCAGTGCCAGGAATGAATTAATCAGTTCGTAAAACCAAAAATATTTAATTCGGCAGACTGAGAATATAAATTCACCTACCCGTAAAAAAAAAGCCCTGCGGACCTACAATTAAACGTGTTACGCATGCTGGCATCAGTTACGAGTCACGTTCACACCTGTACAACATCCACACCTATTTTTTTACACAACTGTATAATAAGAAATTCCCGTTAGCTATTTATGAGGTTTTATTATATCGATTCAGCACCAACGAATACTATTACTACCTGCCTTTTCTGGTGTTTCGGATTCGGATTTTTTATAATTTTGTTATCAAGGAAAAATAATTTACATCTTAAAATTACATGTCCCAAAGTTGGTAATTGCCACCACAAGAAGGTAAAATTTGCCTCTACCACCACATGAGGTAAATATTTCTACACATAGTAAACCCATCACACACCTTTCATATTTCTGTACCAATTTTCACAACCTTTGCCTTCATTGCCAAAGATCCCCCAATCCACCGCCCCCACATCCAACCCTAATTTTAAAAAAATAATAAAATAAATAATATTAAAAAAAATATTGACAGTAAATAAATATAAATAAAATTGAATAATAATAATAATAATAATAATAATAACACTAATAAAGATAAAAAGAGAAAACGGTTTTTGTAATACACAAGGGACTCTTCATATATATCCCATATAGTAACCTTCAACCAATAGGAATTGCCTTTTACCATATCTGTAATTTTTATATATATAATTTTAAATTTTTAATTCCATTAATAATTATCTTTCCCAATTTTTTTTTCTATCTCCATATATAGGACAAATGCATTAAATAAAATTTATATTATTTTTTTACCTTACTCTTCTCTATATATATACACATAAATACATATATTTCAACTGCAAGAAGCAAATTAGTAAGGCTCTTTTGTTTGCTGTAAGGAAGAATAAAACAAAGAATTTTATTTTATATTCATAATAAAAAAAAAATAATAAAAAAAATGGGCAGAGGAAAAATTGAGATTAAAAAGATTGAGAACCTCAACAGCCGGCAGGTGACGTTTTCGAAACGGCGCGGCGGATTGATGAAGAAGGCGAAGGAGTTGGCCGTCCTTTGTGATGCTCAGGTCGCCGTCATAATATTTTCCGGCACCGGAAAATTGTACGAGTTTGCTAGTTCACGGTGAGTGAATTTTTTGTGTAAATATTTTTTTTTCTCTTTTTTTAATTCTTTGTTGTTGTTGTTGTTGTTGTTTTCTGTTACTTTTTTTTTTTTTCAATTCTGGTTCGTCACTTTTTTCTTCTCTTGGTGTGATTAATTTGTTTAGTAAATAATAAAATTAGAAAACAAAAAAATTGTATTTTAATGGGACTTATGAAATTTTATTTTACTTTTTTTTTGGATTTTTTTTTTTGAACAGTATTTCCAATCTTGTAGCTGGGTTTTAAACTGTTAAAAAAAAATCTATCAATTTTTGTTATGAAGCCATCAGATGTCTCGACTTATAGAGTCATCCACCCTTATTCTGTATTAACACGTCTCTTACAATAAATAAAATTTGGACAGTTTTCAACACATTAAGTGGTGGATGAATTCATAAGAAAACCATCCGATAACTCCAAATTACATATCGAAAAGGATTTGAGTTTTTGTTTTGGGAGCCCTTGGGAGGAAGACAGAGAACGGGAAACAAAAATATTGGGAAAGAAAGAAAAATAAAATAAAAAAGGGTGTATTTCCTTCTTTAGAATTATAGAAAATATTTAATATGCTAGTTTCTCTGTTGAATATTTCTTAAATTGTTTAAATCGAATCAATATAATATTATATGCTAAGATGGCCTGGGCAAATAAATGTGATGTGTAGTATTGGGCCAAGTGGGCCAGGCCCACATATGGTTAAGCAGCCTATATTAGGATGGGCTGACTTAAGAAACTGTTGTGCCAAAATTGAGCCTGGTTGGATAAGGCATAACTGTATATGATTTCATTAACCAAACCATTATAAGATAAAAGTGAAATAGTTTCTTTCTTAATCATTATTATTATTGTAGAAAAATACTATGGAGAGAAGGAGAAGAAAAATTATCTTCGTCTTATAATTCTCATTAAGATTCAATCAGTAGTGATGTAGAATTATTAAACTTAGTTCGGCTTGACTTGGCTTATTTGATAGACGAGCTGAATTCAAACTTCATTAGTTAACGAGCAGACCCGAGCTCATGAGAGTTTTGTTTCGGCTCACTAAGCTTGAAAAATTAGTGTCTTTTACATAATTTCACAATCTGTTAAAATAACTTGGATCGAGTGTGTTTATTAATTCATTGACTTCAAGAGTTTGGCTCGTCTCGACTCGTTTACTCGTTTACTATCCTTTTCTCTACATTTTCATAAGTTTTTATTCATTTATTTGTAGTATGGAGCAAATTTTATCAAGGTACAACCAAAACAATGAAGGTCTTGAACTTGCAACAGTTGAGCACTCTCCAATTCAGGTAAATTTGTTACTCTAAACTATATATGATCATTTTTACATACATAAATTATATATAGATGTATAATCCCCAATTTAAATCATTTATTTTTATATTTCCTTTTTTATTCTTTTTATTTTTGAAGAATGACTTGGCTGAGATAAATGCTCTGAAGGATGAAATCGAAAGGCTTCAATCGATTAATCGGTACGTTTCAGTCAATTTTGTTAGATATATTAAATTTCACCTAGCTTTGTATTTCCTAGCTAAAATTATTCAAATTTTAAAATCAAGTGCCCAAAATATTAATATAGTGATAAAAATATTAGAAATTCTTATAATTTATTTATTTAATATAAAAAAGTAATTAGTTTATTATTTGCATGGTGAAGCAAAATGATGGGCAAGGAGCTTGAAGGCTTAAATTACAATGATTTGCACAACTTGGAGCAACAGCTTACTGAAGGAATTTTGTCAGTGAAGGATAAGAAAGTATGTACTATATTTTCCCTTAAATTTAATTTTATCCTAAATAACTAAAATGTTTAAACTCTATAATTAGGGGTACTGTAATCTATGCTACCTGGACTCGGATATGGGTCCATATCAGGTGTGGAGATATGAGCGTCCGACTCGTCAATAGTTTAGAAATCTTGAACATTTTAGGTTAAAATGCCACACCCAACACGCATACCCACACCAGTATCGACATAACATGACACGGGTATTCTTCCTAAATAGAAGAGTCCGGGTAACATAGATTGTAATCACTTATTTAATCAAAATTTGTTTCTAAACAAATGAGTTATATATATATTAGATAGAAATTTAATTTAGAATATGAATACCATAAGGCTAAACACAGGTACAACGTACTCGAGTAATGTGGCGACATTTCACATATATAGCGACAAACATTATCGCCACTAAAAATGATTATTTTTGTAGTGAGCTCTATATTTCATTTTATGATATAAAATGCTGCTAACTTTTTATTCTTAATTAATTGATTTCAGGAGAAAGTACTCCTGGAGCAGCTTGAAAAATCAAAATTGCAGGTTTCTTTATTTAAGTTCATTTTTTTTTTTTTTTTCACTTTAACCCCAACAAAAGGAATTATTTTTAATTTTTTTTTACTATTTTTCCCCCCTTTTTTTATTTTTAGGAAAAAAGAGTTGTGCAGCAAAATGATGCACTGCTGGAAAAGGTACTTATTATTAACCTCCAAAAAAAAAAAAAAACTCTTAAAAGGATTATTAACTTGCAATGAAAATTAATTTATTCTATTTACCTAATTAACACACTAGGATTATATGCAACTAGCATAATTCAAATTGAATATTATATAAAAAAATAAATTGCAGATTGAAGAGCTTCGACACCACGCAAGGCTGAGCAGTAGCGAAAATCATCTACACGTCCGAAAAGACGCGTGCGTGAGCTCGAGCAGCATATCTGAGAAAGAAGGAACTTCTGATACTTCCTTGCGTTTAGGGTAATTTATGATTTAATCATATGCTTAGTTTGTAATATGACTATTAACTTACATACATATAATTTTAATTAATATTCATTATTTTTGTCACTTCTAATGTTGTATACTATATATAACTTTAAATGTGAACAGATTTTCGTCGGTCGATCTTTCTGGGAAGACAACAGTAGCTAAAACCGAGCCAGCCGATGACCGGAAAAATGCCATGATAATGGACTAACAGGTGGTTGTTTCATGCAGATATGTGATTACATATATGCAGCCTACATTTTAAGATGTTTTTTTTTTTTTTTTTTTGCCCCCATGAATTGATATGAACATCAAAGCTCAATTAACTGTTTTATTTTTTTATTTTTATTTTTTGGAACAAATTTGTCTTGTGCCAAGATTGTATACATAATATATATTCAATAATATTTGGACTTAGTATATATTATTTTTTGTCAAGACCAGTAGAGTTTCATTGTTGGGTATTTACATTAGCTATATTATGCTATTTGTTGGAATTAGTTTAACATCGAGCATAATTGGTGAACCATCGTCATCTGATTAATTTTATCGAGCCTTACTGGATCGGTCCAAATGAGTCCAATGAGTTATATAAGCCCATAATATAAGCCCATAATTATGCAAACATTGATTCGTGTGAGATTTTGACATTCTAATTTTATTTATTTATTTTTGAGTGACATTTTAATTTTTTATTATATTTATCGATTTTATTGAAATGGTTTTAAACATTAAATATATGGGTGAGATTTGAGTTAAATTTTTGTATTAATTCTTTGCAATCTCATTAACTCTTAAGAAGTCAAAATAATTTTCATTGATAAATCAATTAAACATCACATAATTTTTACAAAA
>CACSLK010011299.1:691721-709613 GCA_902706635.1 Striga hermonthica | reverse complement strand
TTCCTGCCAGAAATTTGATTCAATTCATGTTTTTGTATTTGTGTTATCCACGTAATTTTCCCTGTTTGATCGGTGCAGTGCAGTAAAAGAGAGTATGGTGGCGCCGGTGGTTTCGTTTCCGCACGCCTCTTTGAGTATGCGCAGCTCCAATAGCGATAGTAAGAGATTTGGCATTAATACTGTTGGCTCCAATTCCATGAGATGCTGCTTTCCAGCTTCTTCAGTTAATGCTTATATTGCAACCAGAAATAGAAGGATTGCGTGTGCATGTGTCGCCCCGCCTCAGGACCTCTTCTCATCCAGATACATTGTTAGTCTCACATATTTGAAGTTTGTCTCATTTTTTTTTAATGATATTTTTCTGTTTTATTCAAAGTTTAACGTTCTTCAGTTCTTGTCCCCGAGCTCCTAAGGCGACCACAACCTTTTTTTTTCTCTTTCTAAAATTACGCTTTGGGACGACTAGCCATGTTCCAAAAAACTGTCTTTTACCAAGTCCAACACCTCCTCCCCCCTCCTGCAAGCCCCTTCAACTTTTTTGTGGTTTTATCATCTCTTGGTTTTGCACTATACCTAATACTATAGTATGCTATGGGAATGAAATGAATACTGAAGCTGCTTATGTCCAGTTCTTTAACTCTGAAACTTAATATGATTAGTTGGCTTCCATTTCTTAGCTATAGTGTCAAAGTATCATACTTTTTATTGTCTTTCTATAATGGAATTTGTTTGCTTCTTTGTTACTACAGGGTCCTCATAACATAGCAACCTCAAATATCAAGAAGGACGAAGAAAATGAGTCAGATGTCCTTATTGAATGTAGAGATGTATATAAATCCTTTGGGGAGAAGCACATACTAAGAGGCGTGAGCTTCAAGGTGACATTATTGATTATGGCTATTACGTACTCCAGCAAATTACTTTAATATGGACTACAAACACATAATACATGGTCTGTACCAACACTTGTTGAATTAATCGTCATGTTTCTTATTTCTGGGTGTGGGGGAATGGGAGTGTTACTATGTTTCTATTTAACTTTAAATTTTTTTCTGTCTTGTTGGTTTAATTAATCAAATCATTGTCTTACATTTTAATCTGATTCCCGTATCGGATTATCTTTGCCCTGCTCCTGAATTTCAATTGGAAAAAGTATCATTCCTTTGTAGATTAGGCATGGAGAGGCTGTTGGAATTGTTGGTCCATCTGGGACAGGTAAGTCAACCATCTTGAAGATTATGGCTGGGCTTCTTGCGCCAGACAAGGTATCATTTTAGTTCTTTTAGTTTTCTAATATTTGTTATCTTCAACTGATTTAGTTCTGCAAGAATGGAATCCAGCATTACTACTATCTACGTGTTATCTTTTAACAATTTTGTTTGTTGAATAGGGTGAGGTTTTCATCCGAGGAAAAAGGCGACATGGCTTGATCAGTGATGAAGAAATATCTGGTCTTAGAATTGGCCTGGTAAGAATATATACTTGCGTTTTTAGTTATTGCAGTTGTTCTAAGCAGTTCTTGAATATCTTCCTGTGTAATAGGTGTTTCAGAGTGCAGCACTTTTTGATTCTCTGACTGTTCGTGAAAATGTCGGTTTTTTGTTGTAAGTAGTAAGAGTCCTCTTTGGAAATGTTAGTAAGCCTGTTGTTACACTGTTAACGAATATATTTGAGCAACTATGATTCTTATTATTCGTTAAACGTTTAATAATGTTACAGGTATGAAAATTCTGCTATGCCTGAAGACCAAATTGCCGAGCTAGTGACAGAAACTTTGGCTGCTGTTGGATTGAAGGTATGAATTAATGAGTATTTTGTCTGAAAATTATTATTACTGTCCGGTCGTGACTTTTCAAGTTATGAAGGCTTACAATAGCGGCTTATCTTACTAGTTACGAACAAACAAGTAATAGCTGCTCAGGTACTTGATGCTTACATTGGTCCTCTTTAATTACAATTATTGGGGTCCTGGACTGAATTATCAAATATGCCCATGTATAATAAAGTATCCTTTATATAAAGCTTAATATGCATCTTGTGAGAGAATAGAATCGGCACTATTTATCAAATTTTCTATATTTTCTTTTACTGTTCAGGTTAAAGATACTTGAGTTGAAATGACCAGGGAAATTGCTTGGAAACTAGAAGTCATTTCTATTATTTGGTGTCATCCAATGAAAGAGCTTATTCATTTTTGGGGGAAGGCAAAGTTTAGACGAGTTCTTTTTGCAGGAAGTTGAGGATCGATTACCTTCTGAATTGTCGGGTGGGATGAAAAAGAGAGTTGCCCTGGCACGTTCTATAATATTTGATACAACAAAGGATGCAGTAGAGCCTGAGGTATGACGATTCTTTGCCATGAAAACGTTTGTTTTTTATTTTCTTTTGTAAGTGATATAGTTTTTCATTATGTTGGTTCATGTCATTTTCTCCCAGCTTGGTGTAACACTTACTCTTGCATTGTGTGAAATGTAAGTATCATGACCAGTTTCCTAATGAACTACAATTGTTGGCGTGGTATGTTATATAGCTGCTAGGACGATGAGTTCAATCATAAACTAAATTGTTAAAGTCAGTAGATGATTTCTTCTGAAATTGTTGTCCACTTTCAGATAATCTCAAGGCTATATTTTGATGGTTTGGTTTTTTAGGGGATCAGTTTGACCACAATGCATTTAAGTACAATATTTTATACAATCCAGCTATCGTGACAATAATTATCTTATTCATTCTTAAATTGCGGTACTTATTGAGTTCCATCTCATAGGTTTGCTTTGGTCATCTTGCAGAAGTTTCTCACTAAGTTCAGCTTCCGTGATGATAATTACCTTCATCTTCCCTTACATTGTGGTTTTGTAATTATATTTATTGATAGTTATACTGACATATAGGTACTCCTATACGATGAGCCAACAGCCGGGCTTGATCCGATTGCATCCACTGTTGTTGAAGATCTCATTCGATCCGTTCATATGAAAGGGGAAGATGCACTTGGGAAGCCTGGGAAGATTGCATCTTATGTAGTCGTCACTCACCAACATAGCACCATCAGAAGAGCTGTTGATAGGTAGTAATAGGTTTCTATTCATTTTACTTCCTTTATGAGAAGTCATATCTTTCTAGTCTTGTTTTGCCCCTCACCATTTCGCGATTTATATAGTCCTAAAAATAAAACCATATCCAGGCTGTTATTTTTGCATGAAGGGAAAGTTGTGTGGCAAGGAATGACACATGAGTTTGCTTCATCGACAAATCCGATTGTTCAACAGGTAACTTCAATGTTTTGTCTTCTCTCTTTTCCAAAGGTGCATGCGTGAGCGCGCATTTGTGTGAACACTCAGATAGACTGACGGACACCGCAATCTGTGCATCTAGGAAAATGAGCTATCTATGACAATTGTTTTCAGTTACTATTACGACCAGTATAGCTTTCATTTGGTATCTCATTCTACAAGTGTTGAGCAAGCCAGCCTAATTTTATTACTTGTACATTGAGAAATGATTATTCATATCGGGATATTTGCTTTCTTATGCTTGATCAACTTTTTCTTTTGTTATCCATTAATGGAAAACTATCCTTGTTTATTAATTTTGGTAAGTTTCCATGTAATGTCTTTGGTCTGATGAGCAACAACTCACATTTGTAACTTATATTATCTTGCTATTTTCAACGCCTTGAGCTGCTTCTCTAATAAATTGAGTTACAATGCTTACAGTTTGCGTCAGGGAGTTTGGATGGGCCGATTAAGTATTAACAGGTGAAGCCATGCGATAAGGGTTAATGGAACAAGTTGAGATGGTGCTTCAATTGTGAAGAACTCTTGCCATTCATTATCATAATCCTAGTGAGGCAGGAGTGCTTGCTGCTAACAGATGAGTGGTGGAAGCTTCTGTTTCGGGTTTTATTTGCTCTGTAAGGGAGTGTTGGGACGTTTGATCCTTTGTTTTTTCTATACCGACTGGGTTCTGTGCGAGAATTTCATTTCGAGGATTTACTTGTTTTAATGTTGACATTCATACAACTTGCAATATTTTAGCATTACTCTGTATCTTGCCATAAATGGTTTGGGAGTTGTGGGCTCACTTGTCGAAAAGCTTAACTGGGACTCAGCTATGTTCCTACATGTCTTGATGACAGATGTTGTCGATAGGCGGAGGCAAGTTTCATTTGAGATCGACGTTCGTGTGTGGGACAATGGATGACGTCGCGAGGTGCGGATTCGAGGGCGATTTTTCTCCAACGGAGGGAGAATTATGGAGACGAGATATCGTCTAACATCATTGATTTATGATATATATTTATTTCCATTTACTTTTATTATTATTCCTTTTATATTTAGTATTTAATTGGTAAGGAAATATTTGTTATTCTTATTGTTGGTACTAAAATATTTAATAAAAGATCTTGTCTTGTTGAATTTAGAATAGAGTTTATGAGTCTTATTTAGAAGACTCGTCCTTTGTGTTCTTTAGCAATTGATTATGAAATAAGAATTAAGAATTGATATTGTGCTTAAGTGTTCTTGAAATTGTCATTTCATTAATATCGTCCCATTTGTACATTTTTCTACATTAGTTATATAGTTTTCTATAACTCGACTATAGTTTTGTATAACTCGACTATAAACGAGTTGAATTCAAACTTTGTTTGTTAACGAACCTAGCCAACAGAAGTTTTAGTTCAAACTCAAACTTGTTTATACCTAAAGGCAGACCAATGGAGTTAGAGTTAAAAAATAAACGAAAAGGAGCATATGATTGATCTAAAACAATATCTATATCTATATATTATAAAAAGGTTTGATATTTACCTGAAAAAGTAACTAATTTTCCGCCTAAACAATTCATTTTTACCTTTTTTAGTATTTTTTTTTTTTTTGAAAAAAGACGGTTATTATTTAAAATTTAAATTAAAAAAGTCAACAATTACGGTGGATCAAGTTTATTCATTTGTCGAGATTTCGGTACCTTCTTTTGCTACCATAACAAAGGAAAGTATTAAATGAATAAGTTTATTTACTGTGTATTATTTTGGTCGAATATTTTTGTCAAATATATTCTGCTTTGTTTTGCAAAGTAAAATTTATACATATCCAATAAGCCAACAATTGCATCTCACGCGTACTCATTTTCTGAGGAGCTCGATTGGAACAAGCTCGCCGACCGATTCAGATACTATGGCGTGGGGATCAGGGACGAGCATCCTCTCCACCAGGGAAGCCAATCGCGAGGGAGATGGGGAATTTGCTCCATCTAGGGCTGACGAGATCGACAATTGGGCTGAATTCGGCGAGCAGAGAGAGAGAGAGAGGGTAGAAAAAGGGGGTTTCTTCACGGATTCTCAATCACGGGCAGAATTTTCAAAAATTGAGCGTCCAAGAAGAGCTTTGTGCCCTCGGAGCCCAGAAGGCTTGAGAAAAGAGGGGATGTGGCTTAGAATCGGGTAACAGCTGCTCTAAATTAGAGAACTGGTTGAAAAGGAATGAAGAGGAAAGGCCAAGGCCCGGGGGCTCTTTCGATAGCCTACGGGAGAAGAGAGGTGTTTCCGATACAGATTTCAATAGCTGGGGGAGGAATATAGATGAGTACGTAGAGAAATCATTCCGAGACGGGTCTCTATACACGATCCATTGGGCCTGCGACCACTCGCACGACCAAGAAAAGTACGTGTAACTTGACGACTGCACTTACGAGGGTGAATGGAGAAGAGGATGAACATGGTGTTCACGGTGGATGACATGGGAGTGGCGCTGCCGCTGGATGACGGGGACGACGGGTTCGTGGCGATGACAGAGCAAGAGATGGGTTTAGGCATAAATTGGCTGAAGAGTTTTGGCGCAAAAAAGTTTACGCGAGGACCTTCGCAGGACGAGTTGGGGCTGCTACGCGTGTGGGTTTGAGGGACGGGTATACGTGATGGGCGGGCAATTGAGCTTCACCATTGGAAACTCGCAGTCAGTGGACGTGTACTGCCCCGGGACCAGTGCGTTGCTGCAGATGAAGAAGGGGTGCGTCTGGATTGAACACTGCCAATCGCTGCTCATTTTTCCACCGCGATCTGCAATATGTTGTCGTACCCATCCGCACAATTTGATTTAAAACCCAGAGCATATAAGATCAGTGTAAGTCGTCCATTTGGGTGTTATTTATTTTTGGTTAATTTGATTTAATGTTGTGCGTTACTTTGTTGATGGTTATGCTATCCTAGGGTAGAGCAACTTAATGTTCGTGCTTGATTCTTTAATGCTGTAAATTTTTAAAATGTTTTAATGGTGTCTAGCTTAAGAGGAATTAAGAGAAAGCAATATGGAACTTTTGCGTCTTACATATCTAAAATCGTCTATCTTTGAACTGGTGAAAATTCGTGGTGCCGATAATTCTAAAAATCTATGATTAGATGTCCGTGTATTTTTTATGGAATGAAATCATGCAAGAATTCGAGATTTAGATATACATTATATCTGAATACTTGACAGTACATTATAGTAATAACATGAAGTGGTCCATTTAACATTTTGGAAATGCTTTTCGATTCTCATTGTCAATATAAATTTGCATTTGCATTGTGTTTGTAGATTTATTCAAGTTTATCTTCAAGTTTTCCTTGGGCTGGTTTCTGGATATGAAATCCGAAGTTGACATAATCTCCACTAAACTTGAAGAAGCGTGTATAATAGAGTTATCCCAGGAACACATCACAAAATATTTCTGGCAAGTTAGAGGAGCACGTGAAGGTTTCATTTGATTCTTCATGGAAAGAAGTTTTGTGCGGAAAATATATAGAAGAGCGAAAATTCAGCGTTAAGGTCATTACTTCTCAGGTGGATGCTTTTATCTGTTTTCAGCTTTCCTTTTGTTTGCCAATCTAGCAAGAGTTCTAAATTCATTAAACAAATTATGTGTGAATCAGTGTCTGAGTTTGCAAATATAGATAGATTATGGAGATTTGTCCTCAGACACTAATTAAGAATGTAATAACATTTATGCTTATATGTTTGTATTTGTAGATGACATTTCTTTTGTGTTGTTAATTAACCAAATACATATCATACAAGAAATTGTGGTCTTTAACAAAAGAATGCCATGCCGCAAAGTTATTATGAGCAGGGAATAGTGGTCTTTGACAACAGAATGCTATGTTGCAAAGTCATTCTCTAAGCATATGAAGATTGAAAAACAGGTGGTGATTATTATAATTTATGAAATTATGAAATGTCGGGTTGAATTATATTGTTTGAAGTGTTAATATCCTTATTCTTATCTATGATAGAGCTGTCACAATCCATAGCCCGCCAAACCCCACCTGTTGGCGGGCGGGTCTGATAAACGCATGCCCAACCCGCGTTGCCACGGGGTGTGGGTTAGGCGGGCCATCCCCTCATGTTATTTTTTTTATCCTGCTTTATTTAATAAAAAATCCATTTTAATCCCTTCAACAGCAAAATCAGTTGACCTACTCTCCATTGTTGCTGCCTTTGTAAGCCTTTCGTCTACACTTCATCCGATTTTTTTATTGATGAGGGTGCTCTCCAGTGATGTTGGTGGCGGAGATTTTCCGGCATCCACGCAAGAAAGAAGAATGTGACGACCTTGAGAACGGTGGTTCAAACTCGAATATTCCGACTACCGCTGGAACCAACTTTTCAAACTCGAATATTCTGACTACCGTTGGAACCGACTTTTTGCCTCTTACATCCAACATCGGGAGAAGGAATTTACCTATCAAAGTTCAGTTGGTTTCGAATAAAACTGGGGGCATCAAAACTTAGAAGTTCGAAATTAAGTAGGGTGTCGATCCCCAATGGTAAAACGACGACGGTTGCATCAATTTCAAAAGAGAATGGAAAGGACCCGAGAAATAAGATATCTTACAACAAAATTTTTGTTTATGGAATTAAGTTTAATGGGTTGATAGAAATTTTGTTGTTCTGTTTGTACCTCAGTTGTTCATTAGTTTTTATTTCTATTTTTTCCAACAACAAAAAATAAAAATAGAAAATTTATCAACTCATAAATGTTTAACCTCCGGTGCGAATTAGTTTAGTTGTGTGATTTTGGTGGATCCCTATTTGATTTTGGCCGTCTTTTAAAAATATATAAACATAATAAATTTTTTTAAAGTGGGCCAGCCCACCTAGCCTCAGCCCACCCCCGCAGCCCGCGCGGGCTAGCCCGTTTAGGCCCACTCCCTAGTGGGCCTAGAAAAAATAAGCCCAACCCAACCCTTTTGCAGGCCAGGTCGCGTGCTCAGGCCATTTTTGACATCTCTGATCACTGATATAAAATGCAGATCATGTTCTTAAAGTATGATAACTGAAACATGTGACAATCTATAGTTTTACTGAACCTCGATTATAGACAATAGTTATAAGACAACATAATATGTGAAATCTTATTTACTATATAGATATAGGTCAATTTATAATATAAAATTTCAAAACTAATACATCCGACTTTGGTGTAAAGTGGATGATTTTATGGTATAGTATGGGCAATTTTATTTAAGGTATGTGATGGTCATTTTAATTTTTGGTAAAAAAAATATATATTGTTATTAATAAACCCGACTATGATATAAAGTGGGCAATTTTATGATATGGACGATTCCTATTGTAGTTATTTTGCAAAATGATTAACACCATAAATCCGCTTTCGGTATAAAGGGTTCGCTTTATATAAGTTACATAAAATCAATTCGTAATTAAGTCAAAGTCCCTTTTATGCTATGAATCATTTTTCATAATAAGCTTTACAATAATAAGATAGAATTACATATAACACAAACATAGTAGTACTTTTATGCATGTTGCTAAAAATTAGTTAAAAGATTATTTACATATACACCAAAAAAATCTCGCTTTACTTTTTAGTCAAGTAAAATCGGGTCAATAAAAATGTAGATATGTTCTATTTGCATTATGTAAAAATATATTAGTGTCATACAACTAAAATCTCAAATATTTATTTGTTCAGTATTAAAAAAAATACACATTGCCGAATATCACAAATTGACCGATGTGATATAAACAAATTATCATATTTAAATCGGATGGAATTGATTTTTTCTGAGGGAATCGAGGATCATTAGGCAAAAATATTGTTGAATGTTTTTTTTATGATCGAGTTGCATTAGCTAAAATAATTGTTTGTATCAATTTTTTCTATGGAAAAATCTTTAAGGATTCATTTGTCATCCTCTATAATTGAGTGCTAAATCAAATTGTATGTGCCCATTCGTGCATTCTATTTCAATTTCTCATACAAATACACATATACTCAAAATGAAGTGTGAATTTGATCTCATTAAGGACATCTCTCGAACTAATAAACCATGCATGAAACTCCATGCAATTAGGATCATCGAACACAAATTTGAGGCTGAATGTAGGAACTTCTTGGAAATACTATTTTATGATGAGGAGGTGTGTTGCAATTTATTTATTTATTTATTTATTTTTTTCTATTTTATGTGTATGTTATTTAAAATAAATGTGTAATGTTTTTTTTATACATATCTGTACTTATATTATTTTGAAATGTTTATACAGGAGCAGAGGCTTTGCGATGAATATTGGGTATTGTTCGATTACAGGCAAGAAGCAAACCTTGGAAGAAGCAAGCCTTAGCCCGAACCAAGGTACCATGTATTGTTCACTTTTACCTCAATTTCACGCAAATAATAATAATAAATGCATCAAATTAGGAAACTTAATATTTATGGAAATGAAGTCGAGCTCAATAAATAATAAATAATATTCTGGACGTTACATAAATACATTGCAAAGATAAGTCATCAACGGCTGAAAACCAAAAAACTCACAACAATGAAAGTACTCAAACCATAAACACACCCACCAAAAATATCAGTATCAATCACATAACAGAGAAGTTTGAGGCTCGTTTCCCCATGATACGGGCGCGAACCCGTCGTCCCTCGTCTCAGATATTAAGTACTTAAGGGTTTCCACATGGGCCGACAGTGCCGCTACGTGGATTGGGAAACTACTCGTGTTATTGGGCACACAACAAATCGGGCTCCCACCATGTACCCCACAAGGATTCTGGCGGCAACCGTGTTTCCGGACAGAGACTCTACATGGAGGGTCGTGTAGCCGATCTCGTCCTTCACTCCTAATAGGTCGTCGGGCATTGTGTCGACCAGGTTTTGGGCGAAATCGAGGGCCTTGCCCGTGCCCCACGGCTGTGTGGAAGGAAGTCTCCAAGGTGAAGCCTATTCGAGCCGTGGTGGCGTGTGGGTTCACGTTGATGATTTGTTTGACCCGCTCTGTTCGATTTTATTTTAGTCAATTTTAAAATTCGAGTCTATAGTCGATTTATAAATTCGAGCCCCAATTATTCTAGAAAAATTCGACCGACTAATTTAATTAGTCCAAGTTCGATTAATTTTATTAGCCGAACATTTGATTCTTAAGTCAACGTCAATTAAACCGAACCCAAGTCGATTTAATTTTACTAGTCGGATTGTAAGAATTTTATAAGCCCAATTTTTTAGGCCCAACAAAAAAAAACCCTAATCTCCTCTTGGCTATAAATAAAACATCCCACTATTTCCAAACCCTAGCCCAACACCATCACTACACTATTCATCACTACACTATTCATCATCATCTACCTCCCATCTCAAGATCCATAGCCATTTTCTCTCAAAATCCGGCCAAAATCCACCTATTTCCGGCCACCCTAGCCACCGGCGAGTTTGCCACGGCGACTTCTACGGCCGGCAAGTTAATCCGCGCCTCCCAGCTCCAGTTCGCGCCCAGGCCGAGTCTCAGTCCGCGCTCCTCCGTCCGTTCGCGAGCTACCCGCTACCACCGTCGTTCCAGCAGAGTTCTTCACGGCGAGCCGCACCTACGCGACGTTCCCTGCTCCGTTCAGGCCGTCACCACCTCAGTCCAGCTCGCCTTCACGACCCAGGTCCCGTTCACGCACCCTGTTCACGCCGGCGTCCATCCCGCAGCTCCCCCGCGTCCGTACGGCGACTACCAGCGAACAGCCTCGCGTCGGCCCGATTCCGGCGAGTTCACGCCGGAAAACAGCTCCTCACCGCGACCCAGCACCGGCAGCTTCAAGCCCGAGCCTTCACGAGCGCGAACCAGCCCCAGCGACCCGGTCACCCACCCGACCCGCCAGGATATGCGACTCACATTGTGACTCGTCCAACTCGCCCCAACTCGGGCAGAGTTGGCCTGCTCCATATCCACTCCGGTTCGCCCCGTTTGAGCAACACCAAACCGGTTTTGCTGCTCCGATCCATTTTCCCTAGATCTCTCCACTTTTGATCTCCGATTTGAGCCGATTTAAGGTATTTGGCTTGAACTCGATTAAATTGGCTTAGTTTTGATTATTGACATATTATAAAATCGAGTTTTTGATGATTTGAGTGATTATTGAATATTTTGGTATTTTTCGAGGTTGAATTCGATTTTGCGAGTTTTTGATATAAATGCAATAAAATGCCGAATTAAATTTGATAAAATTCATTGCGTTGTCTTGAGGCTTAAAATGCAAACAGGAAAATTTTTAGAGTTCGCTTGATAGGCGAACGAGATTTTTGAATATGTTGACCGACTTAAGCGATTGTGAGTTGATTGGGTTAGAAGTTGACTTTGGACTTGATACTTTGACCATACACTATATATAAACTATATATATGATGATGATGCTATGTTTTAAATTTTGTGAATTTTGGATGCCGTTTGACCTACATTAAAAATTGAGACTTTAGTCGATAAAATACGATATTAGTTCGGATGTGATTTTAGCTGCAGTTGTTGATTATAAAATCGATATAAATCTTATAGATATTAGTGATTTAAATATTGGCCTTAAATGAGTTAGGTTTTCGAGAATCAAGAACGCTAGATTTATCCGATTCTGGTAAGTGGATAATTTTTGGATCCGAGTTTAATCGTCCTAACCCTAGTACCGTTTAAATAACTTTAGGCGTCGTAGCATAATTCTTAACGCGTATCGTCTTCCCGCACACGTGTTCGATTCTCGTCCGACCGTGGGAGTCGAATGCGTACAAGAAATCTTCCTCCGCATATCGCGAGGTTAGAATGGACAAGAACATCATTAGAGAACTGTGAACGTGAAGAGAGAGATGACATCCGAGACCGCAAATATTATGATGGCGGCTTTAGTGGACAAGAAAACGGAAGCCGTTGGACGCGTTCCCGCTTGGGACTATGATAGTGGCGGCGAATACGACTGTGGCAATCAATGCGTCGGCAATTGTGCACGATTTGGTTGTGTCCTTAATCCACTTTTGGCCTTCGGCTTTGTTCCTTGTGCTCGTCCGTGAATATCATCTTGGGTATTTTTCCAGAATCGTTCATTCGTTCGCGTGAATAGGGGTGGACAAATTTCTTCACTTTCTATTAATATCAATCGGACCGAAATATGCAATCAATTTAAAAGATATAATATTACATATATACGTACTAAAACGAAGAATTCATTCAATCACGTACTTCAAACCACTGCAACTTGCGTTGTATTTAAAAAAGTTAAACTATGTTGGATGTTCGTGTTGGATTCATTATGAATTTTCGAAGAATTCAATGTTAATTGTATGATAGTGATTTTGTGTGTAAATGTAAATATAAAAAATGAAATGATTGGTTTCAAATGATTAGGAAAATATTTCTCTATGACTTTGATTATTTTGTTACAGAAGGATTTAATTATAGTCATCATGTAATGATAATGATAATGTGATGAGATGATAAATCTTTGCATTGTGAAACTTTCTTGACAATGTTTAACTTATTTGTAATTTCTTTTTCAAAATAATACCATAATTCAAAAGCTGCAAAATATTTTGTTTAATTTTTTTGTTTTATTCCTCTGTACTAGCTATACCAAAATTATCTTTCTTGCCTTTTTTTAATATATGCCTCAATTGACAAGGATTTACAAGACTTTTTGGTTTTTCGCAAAAATTTCATATCTAAAATTCGGTCATATCGAATACTTTTAGTTCCATCACTTTGACTATCGTGTTCGACGTATCACCAGTTCTTTGTGCGAACGCCAATCGCCAAATAAAACACAGCGCTAGATCTTGTTTGATCTTTGTGCACCAACATTGAGTCTTAGAGGAATCTACGTGGATGTCATGGTTACGGCTGCACGCTTAAGGGTTCACGAGGTTATTGAGGAACTGTGGTTATACTCTCGTGATTTCCACTCAAAACAGTACATCTTCCACGTGGCGGTCGAGAACTGCAGTGAAAAGGTCTTCAACCTGATTTACCAGACGAGCGACCTCAAGCATGAATACTCGGATTCGATGGATGCTAATGGAGCGTGTTTCCATTAGCATCCATCGAATCCGAGTACTGATGTTTGAGGTCGCTAGTCTGGTAAATCAGGTTGAAAACCTTTTCACTGCGGTTCTCGACCGCCACGTGGAAGATGTAATGTTTTGAGTGGAAATCACGAGAGTATATGGCAGGCCACGAGTTCCTCGATAACCTCATGAACCCTTAATCGTGCAGTCGTAAGCATGACGTCCACGTAGATTCCTCTAAGGCTCTATATTGGTACACAAAGATCAAACAAGATCTAGCGTTGCGTTTTATTGGGCAATTGGCCTTCGCACAAGGAACTGGTGATATGTCGAATAAGATAGTCAAAGTGATGGAACTAAAAGTATTTGTTATGACCGAGTTTTAAATATGAAATTCTTGCGAAAAACAGAAAGTCTTGTAAATCTTTGTCAATTGAGCTATTCCTTAAGAAATAGCAAGAAAGATGGTTTTGGTGTAGATAATACATAGGAATAAAGCAAAAAGAATTAAACAAAATATCTTGCAACTTTTGAACTATGTCATTATTTTTTTTAAAAATACAAATAGGGTAAACATTGTATGGAAAGTTTCAGAAGCAAAGACATCTCATCACATTATCATTACATGACTATAATTGAATCCCTTCTGTAACAAAGTCATAGAGAACCATTTTTTCCTAATCATTTGAAATCAATCATTTCATTTCTTATATATACATTTGCACACAAAATCACTATTAAACAATTAGCATTGAATTCTTCCAAAATTCATAATGAATCCCACACGAACTTCCAACATAGTTTAACCTCTTCAAATGCAACGCGAGTTGTAGTGGTTTGAAGTACGTGATTGACATGAATTCTTCGTTTTTGTACGTATATACGTAGAATTTATATGTTAAATTGATTGCACATTTGTGTTCGATTGATGTTAATAAGAAGTGAAGAAATTTGTCCATCCCTATTCACGCGAACGAATGAACAATTCTGGAAAAACACCCCAGACGATATTCACGGACGGGTACAAGGAAATAAAAGCCGAAGGCGAAAAGTCGATTAAGGACACAACCAACTCGTGCACAATTGCCGCCGCATTGATTGTCACAGTCGTATTCGTTGCCGCTATCATGATCCTTAGCGGGAACGCGTCCAACGGCTTCCGTTTCTTGTCCACTAAAGCCGCCTTCATAATATCTGCGGTCTCAGATGTCATCTCTTTTCACGTCCACACTTCTCTGAATATGTTCTTTTCCATTCTGACCTCGCGGTATGCGGAGGAAGATTTCTTTTTACGCGTTGCCAAGAGGCTTTGCATTGAGCTCGCCACATTTTTCATGTCCATCTTGTTTATGATGGTGGCTTTTAGTGCCACTATTTTTATTGTTTTCAGCCAGGAAAAAGTTTGGATACGCATACATGTGGCTGCTCTTGCTCGTGACCTCTTTCGTGATGCTGCAATTCCGGTTGCTTGTGGATTTTATTCTAATACATACAGTCATGGCATTTTCGACAAGCAGAGTAACCGCTTCTTCTACTGATTGATTAAAAATGCAGAGTTATAGCTATGTTGTGTTTTGTTTCTCGGTGGCCTTGTCTAATGGGCTGATATTGTTTCCAATTGCTATGTACTTATCAAATTTTTAAGTGTCGAAAACCTGAGAATTTTTCGCAAAATCGCTAAAGTTGAAGGACTAAAATACTAAATGCGTGTCACTGTGTAGTTTTTTTTTTTTTTTGGCATGCTTACTTACTAGAAATTGACATCTTTAAAGCTGACAATGGTTTTTTCTACCCACAATTGCGCGAAGGACCAGTTTGAGACGATTGTGGTGATATCTTTGTTCGAAACTCCAAGAATGAGTGATATATGGCTGCCCTTTAGTGCTTCGAGAATTTCTTGGTTTGGCTCGTAAATTTGCATTCGTTTGATGTTGTGTTTGTTGCAAAGCACGACTATTTCTTTCGCGTGTGGTAGCTTTCAAGTTTTAGTTCCGAAAACGACTCCTACTTGAGCATCTGCACATGTTTAGACATGAAACCTTAGTTCCGAAAATGACTCCTACTTGAGCGTCTGCACATGTTCCGAAAATGACTCCTACTTGAGCTTAAAAAATACTAAGTTGAGGGGAACGTTGGCTCATTTCGTCTCACAATTGCCCAATATAAAATTGTAATTCATGATACGACAAATATGGTTAAGTTCAAATGTGACTTCTCCCTTTTTTTCGTTTTGATTTTCGAAGCATTGTTGATGAGCGAGACAATTTTCCTATATGATTTCTTATGTCATGACGATTAAAAAGAGTTAGGGTAAATCTTTATCACATGTTGGTCTGTTCTTGAAAAAGTCGTTTTTTCAGCCACGACCAGTTAAATGGACTTTTTCAATCATATATTCAGTTGTTTCTCATGTCTCTAATAGAAATAGCTTGAAAATATTAATTAATGGAGATGATGGTTTGTTGACAAGAAAACAAAAAGAAATATTGTGTACAAAATGTGTTTAATAATATGTAATGTTCTTTTATTACAAGTTGATTAATATATTTATTCACACAAATAATAATAAGATTGTGCAAATAGACTTTAGATTGCACGGGTTCTGTACTAGTTAACAGAAATAAAATATAATGAAAATTTTAGAAATTTTATAATATAAATATAATGTGGTAAAAAATTAATTGTGAATGATAAACCTATAATGTTAACAAGTAATGGTTATAATTATATGTGCACATATTGATAAACTTTATTGACAAGATCAATAATTAATTATTTTAAAACAATAATTTGAAAAAAAAAAATGAGGATTAAAAAAGCTGAAATCATAAAAAGAGTAAATTTTCTTGGAGAATGAAAACTAACCAATTTCTATTAACATTCAATGGCAACCAACTATTTCCTACATTTTTATTGCAGAGTAAATACAGAAAACCTAATAAAACTTCATGTAAAGCACATTAAACATCAAACTAAAAAGAGCAATACAAGTTACCACAACAAAAACAAATAATCATAGAATTATAGTGACAAACAACTTCATCTACATTCCTTAGCATATACAAATGCAATACATATACACCCTTCTAACTTTAAAAACAAAAATATATAAATGATTAGAAGGATGAAGGAAAACATAGGAACTTCAAAACACCCAACCAAATCAAAGAATTTAATCTTTCTTCTCATCTTCAGGCAGCAACACAGGATCATCATCATAGCATATATGGTAGTCGAAGAAGACGAGATAATTAACAATTAACACAAAATGAAAACATAAATATAAAGAAAAAAAAGAAGAAGAAGAAGAAGGAAGTGAAAAGAAAAGGAAAAATAAAAATAAAGAAGACAAACCAATCCTCAAGGCCAACACCGAATAGCCAAAGCCAAACAAATACCGACAAGTGGATGCACGGTAAGGCGGGCACCAAAAAAACCGAGCCGAACAAACTAAAACTTGCAGGTTTAGTAGAGAGGGAAAAAGCACTTTTAAATTTGCACGATAGTTCTTTTTTTTTTTTTTTTTTCCTTTTTTGGGTTACGGTTTTTGAGAAATTTCCATTTCTAGAAGAGATCGACTTTCCTTTTAAGCATGTCTTGCTTCCACTTTGGCAGCTTGTAGAATGCTTCTTTAGTCATTCCCAGCACAGACTTGAACTCCTCGTCCGAAAGGTACGCCTGCAAAACGATTTAAAAATAAAAATAATAAAATAATACATGTCAAATGATATATTTGCGATCAATTGCAAAAATTACCCATGAGGTTGAGTATGGCGAATGGACAAAAACATTACCTCTCTGCGCTTAAAATCGATACCCGTAACAGGATTTTCAGATTTGGACTTCAACTGCTCGTAACTAAACGTACTCTGAGTATCTTCAGAGGCATATTCATCCCGGTTAGCCTCTTCATCCTCCCCATTAGTCTCTGGTGCAGGCTCAACTACTTTCGAGACTTCTTTGTTTTCCTCGATATCGAAAGAATCCTCACTTTTCGCAGAAGCTGAAAACGAAATACTTTACAAAGTTAGTCATAAATATATTAGGGTAAATGAATTACTCTACATTACTGATAAAAATTGGCAAAAATGCATTTTTAGTCCAACTAGTTTAACGCCATAGCAATTTTAATCCCAAAGTTCCAACATTTCGCCTTTTGGTCCTGTGATTTAATATTTTGCTGCAATTTTAATCATTTGAGGACTGAAATTGCAACAAATGTTATGGCATTAAACCAACTTAAGTCCTGTAATTTAAAATTTTGTTGCAATTTTAGTTCTCAAAATATAAATCACATGACCAAAAAAGCGAAAAGTTGGAATCTTGGAATTAAAAATGTTATGGCATTAAACCAACAGGACTAAAATGCATTTTTGCCATAAAAATACTACCCCTGAAACCTGTAACTTAATTACAAATACTCTTATCAAAATTACATACGTACACCCTTGTCTACAACTAGAAGTAGATTCCAAGTTTAGTCAATTTGCAATTTGCTTCACGGCCAGCCGGAAATCCAAATATATCAAACTCGCGATAAGAAGTCCGAGTCAGCTCCCACGGGGTTTAAGTGCAAA
>CACSLK010011299.1:633835-650257 GCA_902706635.1 Striga hermonthica | reverse complement strand
GGGGGCAAATTAATTTTTTTGATATTAATAGTTAAAAAATTTAAAATTTGAGGGGGGGCAATTGCCCCCCCATTGCTCAAGGTAAATTCGCCCCTGAGTAGAGTGTTGCAGAGTGGGACAGACACTGACCTCTCAGTCTGATACTCGTTTCATTAACTCAACACTGTTCTTTTCTCGTGAAGCTTTCTTCTTTACACATGTAACATCACACTCTCCTCTCTGTCCCTCTCCCTCACACAGTAAAACACACTGGCTGCTGCAAAGGAAAAAAAAAAAACACCTGGCTCGTGAAAACATTTGCTCAAACATTGTACGATTCTTCTTATCACCTGCACTTTTCTTGCTGAGTGAAAGCTCTCTTTTTTCCTGAGCCCTCTTTGTCAATTTTTTTGTATTTTCAGTCGTTTTTTGTAAGTGTTTGTTTGTTTGTGTGTGTGTGTGTGTGTGTGTGTGTGTGTGTTTAGGTTCAATCAAGATTCCGTACCCCCGTAAGGTTTTTGTTTCGTGCATTTGGGTTTTTTTTTATCGAGCATTTCTTGAGATTTTCTAGGTACCTGAGTTTAGAGACCGCTTATTGGGAAAAAAAAAAAAGGGGGAAAGGCTATGTGGGTTTTCTAGGTCAAGGTTGTCTTGATTTCTTTATTATCAGTTCGACTTTTACTAAATATCAGCAACAGTGTCTGAGCTGTGTATAGTGTGTATACACAATCCTATTCTGGGCAAAGATTCACGAAAAAGTTTGAAATTTTCCAGTTTCATCAATTTTCCCATTTGGGCTGCTATAAATGTTTAGAAAAATGGCACCTTTGTGTTTGTTAAGCATTTTCTTGTTTGGGATACTTTCAAGTTCTCAGCTTGCCACAGCCCAGCTTCTGAGTGATCAGTCTACATTACTGGCAATTGGTAAAGAGCTAAATTTACCAAAATGGGACAAAGATGTCTCGGAGTACTGCACTTGGCCTGGCATTTTTTGCAGCTCAAACTCTTCATATGTCGAACGACTCGATCTTTCGAACCGTGGGCTGAAAGGGAATATCACCCTCATCTCTGAGCTCAAGTCACTCAAATGGCTTGACCTCTCACACAACAACTTCCATGGAAATATCCCACCAGCTTTTGGAAATTTGTCTGAGCTTCAGTTTCTTGATTTGTCCTTTAACAACTTTGGGGGCTCAATACCTCTTGATTTGGGTAAGCTCACAAACCTCAGGGCATTAAATCTTTCGAATAATATGCTCACGGGTAAAATCCCTGAGGAGCTCGAGGGTTTAAGGGATTTGCAGGATTTGCAGGTGTTCACTAATAGATTGAGTGGTTCCATTCCCATTTGGGTGGGTAATTTGACCTGTCTGAGAGTTTTTACCGCCTATGAGAACGAGCTGAGTGGCGTTATTCCAGAAAATTTAGGGTCTTTCTCCGAGCTTGAGTTGTTGAACCTTCATTCAAATTATCTGGAGGGTTCAATCCCAGAGTCCATTTTCTCAATGGGGAAATTGGAACATTTGATCTTGACTCAGAACAGGTTGAGTGGCTTTATTCCTGATTCAATTGGGAAATGCAAAGGGCTGTCAAATGTTAGAATTGGAGATAATAATCTGATTGGTGAGATCCCCCGAGAAGTCAGTGATGTCAGTGGCCTTACCTATTTCGAAGCGGATAACAATAATCTTTCCGGGGAGATTGCAAGGGATTTTTCGAAATGTCCGAACCTCACCCTCTTAAATTTAGCCTCAAATGGGTTTTCTGGGAGTGTACCTTCAGAACTTGGAATGGTGACTAGCTTGCAGGAGCTGATTATTTCTTCAAACAACCTGTTTGGTGAGATTCCTCAGTCAATCCTCAGGGCCAAGAATCTGAACAAGCTCGACTTGAGCAATAACAGATTCAACGGCACTATACCGGAAAATATCTGCAATTCATCGAGGTTGCAGTTCTTGCTCCTCGGGCAGAATTCGTTGAGAGGTGAAATCCCGAACGGGATTGGAAATTGCGGAAAATTGCTGGAACTGCATTTGGGAGGTAATTACTTAACTGGAAATATCCCTCCCGAGATTGGCCGTATCAAGAACCTGCAGATTGCTTTGAATTTGAGCTCGAATCATTTGTATGGCCAGTTACCAGCCGAGCTAGGAAGGCTCGACAAGCTGGTTTCATTAGATATTTCGAATAATCAGCTCAGTGGGAGTATACCATCCGCGCTCAAAGGGATGCTGAGCTTGATCGAGGTTAATTTCTCTAACAATCGACTTACGGGGCCAATACCCTCATTTGTACCCTTTCAAAAAAGCCTAAATTTGAGCTTTATTGGAAACAGAGGTCTATGTGGTGAGCCGTTGAATGATTTGTGTGGAAATTTAAGTGATTCTACTCGTAATAATGTTGATCACCACAAGGTCTCCTTCAGGGTTGTATTAGCTGTTATTGGTTCGGGTTTCATAGTTTTTACCTCGGTGGCCATCATCGTTTTCTTATTCATGATGAGAGAGAAATTAGAGAAAGGTATTAAGGATGAAAAAGACGATGGAGTGCAAATTGGTGAAAACAAGCCTGTGATTGTCGCTGGAAGTGTTTTTATCGAGAACCTAAGGCAAGCGATCGACTTTGAAGCTATTGCCAGAGCCGTTGCAAAAGATTCGAATAAACTGAGCATCGGTACTTTCAGCACTCTCTACCGGGCGGATATGCCTTCCGGGGTAATCTTGGTCGTTCGAAAGTTGAAGTCGATGGACAAAATCATAGTTCATCACAAAAGCAGGATGATTAGAGAGATCGAGAAGATGGGCAAACTATGCCACGAGAATTTGACGAGCCCTGTCGGGTTCGTGTCTTTTGAGGATGCTTTGCTTTTGCTATACCCGCATTTCGAAAACGGGACTTTGGCTCGATTTCTCCGCGACTCGAAGGAAATCCCAGATTATAAGCCCGACTGGCCCACGAGGCTCTCGATTGCGATTGGTGTGGCCGAGGGGTTGGCTTTTCTCCATCACTTGGCGATTATCCATTTAGATATATCTTCGGGGAACATTTTTCTTGATTCTAATTTGAATCCGCTCGTTGGAGAAATCGAAATATCGAAGCTTATTGACCCGTCCAGAGGGACCGCGAGCATTAGTGCTATCGCTGGCTCATTCGGATATATTGCACCGGGTAATTGACAAAAAAAAAAAAGAAATTGCAACTTTTTTTATTTTAACCCGGAAAAATATTGGCGATGCTAATTACTCGTTTTGATCTCTCATGCAGAGTACGCGTACACCATGCAAGTGACTGCACCTGGTAATGTCTATAGCTATGGTGTTGTTTTGCTGGAGATTCTAACGTCTAAACTTCCGGTTGACGAGACACTTGGCGAAGGGGTGGATCTTGTGAGGTGGGTCCACCATGCACCAGCCAGAGGAGAAACACCGGAGCAGATTCTTGACGAGCGGTTGAGCACGGTTTCCTTTGCGTGGAGAAAAGAAATGCTTGCAGCTCTCAAGGTGGCATTGTTGTGCACGGATAGCACACCGGCCAGGCGGCCCCGCATGAAAAATGTGGTTGAGATGTTACGGGAGATCGGGCAGAACTAGGGCTCGGTTCGTGGGTTGTGATTGCTTTTTTTTTTTTTAGATATATGAAAAATAGTTTCTTGAGGTGTTTGGGTTTGGGTTTGGGTTTGTAGTAAAATTTCTCATCGTTGTGCATCTTGAGAGTTGCTGTGCATGAAAAAGTTGTGATCTTTATGGATGGATATATGAATATGATGGGCTAAGAAATTTATAGATCATCAAGTATAAATGTTAGTAGTGTTCAAAAAGTATGTTTTAGAACTTTTGGCCAAAAGCACCCTTAATCACTCGGAACAAATACTATTTTGAAACTTTTAAGCAAAACGAGTCGTTCGTAAGCTGGGCTTAACTCGTTTGATAAACGAGTCGAGCATGAGCTCTATTCAATTTGATAAAGCTCGAAAAGATTTTTTATATAATTCTCTGTAGTTTGTGCCATTAAAGTTCTACTCGTTAATACTGATAAACTAGGTGAGTTCGAATTCAATTATTGACTCGTTTACTAACGTAAAGATATACGTGATAGTATTTAACAAATGTCAAATTCTTCACGTTTTTTCCCGCCTGATTAAAATAATTCAAAAACAAAAAATAAACATAAAACACAGAAGTTTGTGCAACTATGGAAAGGTAGCATCAAATCCAAATTAATCTGTTAATACTTTAATACTTCTCTCTCCAAATCTTCCCTAATCATTTTCTACTCCAAATCCCAACGCAAACCTCATACAGTTTAGCATCGACCTCACTGTCATCTTCCTGCCATGGCAGCCAACAAGACCAAACCCCGCGGCCCGAACAACCCTTCAAAGCCCGAACCCGAAAAAACCATTGAGGAGACCTATCAGAAGCGCACGCAGCACCACCACATCCTCCTCCGGCCCGACACCTACATCGGGTCCGTCGTCAAGAGCAAGCAGAGCCTCTGGGTTTTCGAGGGGGGCAAAATGGTGAATCGGGACATTGCATACGTGCCCGGCCTCTACAAGATCTTCGACGAGATCTTGGTCAATGCCGCCGACAACTGCCAGCGGGACCCGTCCATGGACCGGCTGGAGGTCGAAATCGACGCCGGAGCAAATTTCATCAGCGTGTTCAACAACGGCGAGGGGATTCCGGTGGCCATTCACGGGTCGGAGAACGTTTATGTGGCCGAGATGATTTTCGGGCAGCTATTGACGAGCAGCAATTACGACGACAGCTGTAAGAAAACAACCGGGGGGAGGAACGGGTTCGGGGCCAAGCTGACGAATATTTTCTCAACTGAATTTGTTGTCGAGTCCGCTGATGCGAAGAGGAGGAAGATGTATAAGCAGGTGTTTTTTGTGGATTTCCGTGCTTGTTTGATTGATTTTGGTGAATGGGTTTGAGTTAATGTCATTTGTTTCAGAGCAGAAAGATTGCTTTTTTTTACTTTTGACATTGGTTCTTGTTGATTGTGGATCTCAAATTATATGCTCTGTTAACCAGTCTTCACCCGGAGGTTTTTGTCGTGTGTTTTTTTATCACAAAATGTTGTTATCTGAGGATAAATGTGTTTTTTGCAGGTGTTTTCAGATAATATGAACAAGGTTTCCCCACCCGTGATCACAAATTACAATGGGGAGAGTTGGACGAGAGTCTCGTTCAAGCCCGACTTGGCCAAATTTCAGATGGACCATCTCGAAGCTGATGTGTTGGCATTGATGAAAAGGCGAGTGGTTGATGTGGCTGGATGTATAGGAGAGACTGTAAATGTGGTGTTGAACGGAGAACAAGTTCCTGTGAGCTCGTTTGCCGATTATGTTGATCTATACCTTGAGGCCCGGTTTGGTGACAAGAAAGATTCCATCCCGAGGTTCTCTTTTCACTTTACTGGCTACAGTTAATTCAATATGCAGAATATTAGTGCTTTTACGCTTGGAGCTTTTATAATTTGTAGGTTTGTGGAAAGATTTAACGATAGGTGGGAAATATGTGTGTGCGTACGAGACAGCCATTTTGAGCAGGTATATATACTCAACACGTATTGCATAACTATTGTTTTTGTGTTCAAATTCTACTGGTGAAGACTGCAGATGGAATACGATCCAACATGATTCAGTCGTATGCATGTGCATGACAAATGGCTCATTACCATCCAACATTTGTGTAATTTCTAATTCTTCATTCTCAGTTTGGATGAGAGACTGAGGATTAGGAATAAAAAAAAAAGTTCAGATTTGTAAATTACCAAAAGAAAAAAAGAAGAAGAAGAAGTTCATAGCATGCGGTATGGCATGATGGAATCTCGGTAGAATATCCTGCTAGCTGAAGGTTCTGTGTATTCAAGGGCAAATTTTAATGAACTCTCGCAAGAAATTATTGTTTACCATTGTAATTTCCCTATCTTTTGACATGCAAAAATGATGTTTCAGCCTTCTGAAACTTATTTAAGGACTCCTTGTTCCTAACAGGTCAGCTTTGTGAATGCAATTGCTACTATGAAGGGAGGGACTCATGTGGATTACGTGATCGATCAGCTCATAGATTATGTATACGAAAAAATTGACCAGACAAGTCCAAACATCTTCTTGCGGCCACATCTCGTGAAGAGTAACCTTTGGGTGTTTGTAAATGCCCTGATCGACAACCCATCTTTTAACTCTCAAACAAAACTCACTCTAACGACTAAGTTCGAAGATTTTGGGTCAACGTGTGTACTGCATGACGACTATCTGGAAGAAGGCTAGTATATAATAAATATTTCTTGTTGACTTGTAATCATATTAATTATTATTTATTTAGTTAGTTTCTTTTTTTCTTTTTTTGGTTTATATAGTTTGTAAAGCTGGAGTGGTGGACAATATTATGTCGTGGGTTAAATATAAGCAGAAGAGAGAAGAAAAGAGGGCCGAGAAGGAGAAAAGGCAGAGGATTACTGGAATTACCAAGCTCGAGGATGCTAATGAAGCTGGCAGTGAACGTGCGAGAGAGTGTACTTTGATCTTGACTGAAGGAGATTCTGCAAAAGCTCTTGCTGTGAGTTTGCAATCGCCTGCAAAGAAAAAAAAAAAAGAGAAATATTTTACTTGTATTGCTTCTAACATTTGAAAAAATGCAGATGGCTGGGATATCTGCTGTTGGCAGAGACTGTTATGGGGTCTTTCCCCTGAGAGGTAAACCGCTTAACGTACGAGAGGCTAATGACTTCCAGATAAATGGTAATGAAGAAATCCAGAGTATCATGAAGATCCTTCACTTGGAGTACAACAAGCAGTATAACTCAGTTGAGGACTTGAGATATGGACATGTGATGATTATGACTGATCAGGTTTCTTATAAACACGAACCTCGGTTTGTACTTACATTTTAAACTTCAGTAATTTGCCTTGATAAAGATCTTTCTCATCTTCTCCATGTTCAAGGATCATGACGGGTCTCACATTAAGGGATTACTGATTAATCTTTTTCATTCACTGTGGCCATCACTGTTAAAGATTCCATCTTTTCTTCTTGGGTTCATAACACCTATTATAAAGGTAAAAAATTGTTTCTTTGGTTCTTATATGAGAAATCTCCTTCTTTTCTCTTTTTTGTGCAAGATAAAAAATGTCTTGTTATGGCTCAGGCAACAAGAGGTGGACAAATTTTGTCTTTCTACTCGATTCCTGAATACGAGTCCTGGAAGCAAGGGTTAGGGGGGAACACTAGTGGCTGGTCTATCAAGTACTATAAGGTTGTTACTTTCAATTTAGAGTAAATTGCAATATTAAATTTACCCGCAAGTTTTAGCTTCATTACAGAAGACTATCTTTCAACAATGCAAAAGAATCCCCCATTATAGTTGCACAGATTCAGGTAGGCTTGTGTTTCATAGTTGATAACCTTCTCCAAGATGCAACTTGTTGAAAAGAAACAAATGACGATGGGGCACTCGTCTTATGAAATATTATTGAGTTTTATTATAGTTGCACAGATTCAGGTAGGCTTGTGTTTCATAGTTGATAACCTTCTCCAAGATGCAACTTGTTGAAAAGAAACAAATGACGATGGGGCACTCGTCTTATGAAATATTATTGAGTTTTATTGTAATTAATCCTAGAAGTCGGAGAAACTTTTGTCGTTTAACTGTTTCTTGATTTACTCGAGTGCCTCTACTAGCCAGCGTCTAAACTTGATGATTATGACTCTTGATCTGCAGGGACTCGGAACTAGCACTTCTAAGGAGGGGAAAGAATATTTTCAAGCTCTTGAAAAGCACAAAAAAGATTTTCTGTGGTTGGATGAGGAGGACAATGATGCAATTGAGCTAGCATTCAGTAAGGACAAGATACAAGCAAGGAAAGAATGGCTCCAAAAATACGAGGTTCCAATTTGAACTCCTTCCGCGATTTCTATCTTTTTGGCTAGGTTCATTACAAATCACAGCTGAGCTCTAGCCTAATTAGAAAATAAAAACAAATATAAAATAAATTACAAAATTACTTTTGTCTATTGTAGCCTGGCACATTTCTTGATCAGAAAGAGAAGCATGTAAAATACAGCGACTTTGTCAACAAGGAGCTCATTCAATTCTCAGCTGCTGATCTCAAGAGATCAATCCCTTGTATGGTTGACGGCTTAAAACCGGGCCAAAGGAAGATTCTGTTTAGCTGTTTCAAGAGAAACTTTATCCAGGAGGCTAAGGTTGCTCAGTTTTCCGGTTACGTGTCCGAGCATACGGTCTATCATCATGGAGAAGCAAGCCTGGCCAAAACCATTGTGGGGATGGCACAAGATTATGTGGGAAGCAACAATATTAACTTACTTCAGCCCAATGGTCAATTCGGGACTCGCCATCAGGTGAAAAACAGATGGCCTCAATAATTACGTTTGTTACAGAATAGTACCCTCGATACTTTGTAAACTTCACGAAAAAATCCAGCTATATTTCAGAAGTCCAAAAATTTCAAATTTCACGAGTTATGATTATTTTTTATAGGGAGGGAAAGATCATGCCAGTGCAAGGTATATCTACACGTGTTTGTCCCCCATCACGCGTTTTCTGTTCCATATAAACGATGATGCTCTCCTTCACTACCTTAGTGAAGATGGACAGTCTGTGGAGCCAGCTTGGTGAGTATTTCTTATTTTAACAAATTGTGCTCTATTGTTAGCAGTCTTGGACGACGAAAAAATTATTTTTTATAATTTCACTATATCTCATATGTTATTTTCCAAAATTTGAAGGAATCTAGAGATGAAAACAATTTTTTGTACAGAGAGAATATGTAAATGCATTTAGTCAGGATGTGTTTTTGCCTGTATTTTTTATTATTTTGTGTGTGTGTATGTGTGTGAGTGAATTAGGTACGTGCCCATAATTCCTATGGTCCTAGTTAACGGCAGTGAAGGAATCGGAACAGGATGGAGTACGTATGTCCCGAACTATAATCCAAGGGACATCATTGCAAATGTGAGGCACTTTCTAAATGACGAGCCCATGGAACCCATGATGCCATGGTATAAAGGATTCAAGGGCACGATTGAGAGAATAAACGCAAAGGAAGCTGGAGAAAGTTACGCCGTAAAAGGAATTATCCAAGAAGTGAATAAAACAACAGTCAGGATCACAGAGCTTCCTGTTCGTAAGTCCACCGAGGATTACAAGCAGTTTCTAGACACGCTCTTATCAAAAGGCGGTAGAAACAAAGAGCAATTTATCAAGGTTTTTTTCTTTTTTTTCCCCCTTGAAAGCTGCCATGTCTAAAATACGTGTAGTAGTGAGCTGTGTTTTTGTTGCTCCCAGGACTTCAGGGAATTCAACGATGATAAAACCGTGCATTTTGAGATATATATGACCGAAAAGAACCTGGCAATTGCGAAAGACGAAGGCTTGATAGAGAAGTTTAAGCTCAGCACGACCATCAGCACCAGCAACATGCATCTGTTTAACTCGAATGGAGCGCTTGTCAAATATTCTTCTCCTGAGAAAAGTAAAATAATTAATATAGCATTTCCATCTTTTCCTTTTCCTTTTTTTTTTTTGTTTTCCCATTTTGGACTTTATCCTGTATGAATCTTACATCTTGCTATTTTTCTGCTGCTACTCTGTGTTATAGTTATTGAGGAATTCTGCGGCTTGAGACGTGAATTTTATGAGAAGAGGAAAGTGAGTATTCTATTTGTGTCTGCTTTTGTCTAGTGGTTAAGATCTAATTCATATATTATATTTTGTGTAGGGATTCATGCTGAGTATGCTTGAAAGAGAGCTTCTGAAGCTGGAAAACAAGGTCCGGTTCGTAAATGCAGTTGTTGATGGAAAAATCATTATAATGAACCGAAAGCGAAAAGATTTGCTGGCTGAGTTGAAGCAGAAAAAGTTCGCCCCATTCCCTAGTAATAATAACACAACAGGGTCTTCTAATCCAACAGAGAACGAGTACGGATATCTATTGTCAATGCCAATTGGCACTTTAACGAGCGAGAATGTTCAACAACTGTGTGCTCAGAGGAAAAGGCTCAAAGATGAGGTTGACGGCCTAAGGCATGCGACTCCAAAGTCTTTGTGGTTGAAGGATTTGGATGCACTCGAACAGAAACTCAATGTAGTCACTGAAGCTTTTTACAGTTTGTCAATCCTTTTTTCTTTTCAAAATGAAAATTATTGATCAAATCTTTATTGTCTTTCATTTTGCTAGCTGCAATCGAATATTTATGATCGTCCAGAGAACACGAGATCTGAGGTTAATGCTGAGATTTCCAAAAGGCCTAAGAGGACTATGAAGAAGAAAAAGAAAGGAAGTTCAGAAAAGCATGCCAATGATAAAGATGCCTTAGCTGAAATTCATATTATCCCATCAAACGATACAGGTACTTTGCAGGCTACTATTTATTAAGGTTATTATTATTACCCTTCAAACGCATATAACCACGCAGTGTGATTTGATACTTTTCGATTCGAATTTGCAGGAAGAACTCTGCAAGCAGTGGAACCACAATGCATGCAACGAAAAGATGATGTAGCACCTATGACAAATGTATTTTTCTTCTTTTTTTTTTTTGGTTCTTTTATTTTTCGGTTGGGGTGTGTTTCCCAATTTTCTTCTAAATAATTTTTCCACCTTTCGCATCTTTAATTTCAACAGCCCCCACCGGTACATGAGGATGAGGGCAAAGGGCTTGAGCAAAATCAAGACCAAGCCAAACAGAATCTATCTCCAGAGAAATCTACAGGTCTCGGTTTTTTCGTTTTAAAAAGTGTCTAACTAAAGTAACGTTTCAGTTTTTGTTATCCCTCGTTTGGCATTTCTAGGAAAAGCTCCCGGGGCCATGGATTCACGAGGCATACAAGAAGAAAAGGATGAAGCGCCTAAGCCAAATGTATCTTATTTTCTCCACTCTGTATCTTTCGTGCTTCTTAAATCTTAGGCCTATTTTAATCAAAACTTTCGCCTTTCTCATTCTCATACATAACAGCCGCCATCACTTGAATTAGACGAGACCAGAGGACTCGAGCAGAGAGGGAGAATGGCTGATCCAACTTCATTGCCAGATAAATCAAGAGGTTCTTTTAAGAGTTCTTGCTAAAATCTCTATGTTTTTCCCCAGTTTGTCAGACATAGGCAAATTAGAATCATAAACATATGTATATATTCTTATGTTCCAACAGATATGATGCTACCGGAAGGCATTGAAGCCAAGAAAGCCGACCCAAGTATTATAGAAATTTCTGACACTGACGAAGAGAAGGCTGACACTAGAATAGTAGCACCCGACTGTAAAAAGGCTCGAAAACCATCAGCTCGTAAAACCTCAAAAGACGCACAAAATAAGCATCATGCAATGATTACAAGGAAGAGAGGTAAAACGAACAGGGAAAATGGAGGCACGCCATTGGCTAACGACACAAGCAGAGTTGTCTTGAAAGCGATTGAAAACAATCCTGTGCTTTCGCCGGAGAAGAAACTGAGAAAAACGAACGAGCGTCCTTTTAGGAAAAAGAAAAGCAGTCATTTTGATGCAAAAGGAGAGAAGGAAAATTGTCCGAGCCGAGGCAATAGCAACTAGGGAAGAACAGTTCAATGAATAGACCCGTATTTTATTTATTCTATTTTAAATGTGATTACATTATGGTTTTAATGAAGGTTTTATTATTGTACTAATGTGACCCAGATTCTCATTTTTTTTTTTTTTCATCACTAAAATAGATAATACACCTACTTGAAAACAGAGGAGTAGATGAATATGCATAAAATGAAGTCTCCATTTATAACATATGACTAGTTTAGTTTCAAGTTTCATTTGAGATGCATATGCACACAGAGACTGGTTTTCCAAGTCTCAACTAATTCTACAAAAAAAAAAATCCTCACGCCTCAGGGCTAAAATTTCCACAAAGAAAGAATTTAAATTTTAAAGAATAAGGAGAATCGGGCAATCCCGCCACAAAAGCAGTAGCTATCTTTGGGCCAATAAACGAGCAATGCAGCTTACGCCACAGGCAGTTGATCGTCTACTAAAGGGTGTCATCCGGTGAGTGATACTACGCCATAAGCTCGGACAGCCAATCAAGTCGGTCCTAGTCAGCACCCGGCAGCTTTCAAGAAGTTGTCGTACGGGCTTAATGCTGGCAGCCTCAACGAGTCGGGATGATTTTGGACCTCAGCCGAACATATTCCCGGTGGGCTTACTGCCTTCATTGGAAGCCCACCTACATTTTGATCCAAGAACGTATTTTCTCCCTGTCATTTTTCAACAAAACCCCAAACTTAGTGAAAAAAATGTATAACCACGAAAATTATACGGCAAAAACGAAAAGTTACTACATTTAACTAAATTTAACCTCAAGTGAGCCATTGTACAGTGATGCCACTGTCTTAGTCTGTTCGCGTGAGTTTTGTGAAGGCAAGGTCAACAGGTTGACTTTTTGCCTTTTCTGAGTGGTTATCAGGTTTGACATTTTCTGCTGCTTTCCCACCAAAAGAGTCTCACAATGGTGTGCCGTTTCCTTGTAAGACGCATCGTGTGCTGTGCTCACCGATATTCGGCCTACGTGATGTGCCGTGTCCAAAACCTGCGTGTAATAAAATAAAATACAAAATTAATGCAAGAAAGAGTTTTTATTCGTGCATTATTAGGTATATTGGTGGAAAAAAGAAAAAAAAAAAAAAAAGAAGTAGAATTAAAACCAGAAATCCAAAAGGAAAACTGCTTACGGATTGTAGAAGTTGATCTACGCTCAAGAGATTGAAATTTTCAATGCTCGACTGCGAATTGTGTTTGCTACTTCCAAGTGAATCCGGAAGAGAGTCGTCATCTATTGCAAACAATGAAGCGGCCTGTACAACAATAAATTTTCAAAATATCAAATCAAATATCCATTCGAGATTTTTATATACTTAAACAAATACCCCTTCTTCTATACTACTTTCTAAAATATGAACAATTATCAAATGGTTTCGTATACTTTTTTGAGAAAAAATAGCTGCGCTTTCTTTACTTAGACTGAACGGTGAATGTTTACCTGATCGATGGACTTATCATTATGAGACTCTGTATTATGTTCTTCATCATTGCATTCTTTGAAAAATGGTGCTTTAAAAGAGCACAAATCGTCAGGCGAAAATTCCTTGATCAACTGCTCCCTTGTGCTGGACTCTTCAGACTGTATAGTATAGCAGTGAGAAATGGTTACCATTGTAGAGAATATATACTTTCCTTTTTCCTTTTCCCAAACAACAGAGTATAGAACTTACTTCTGACAAATTATCCAAATTCTTCATAATAACCGAAACTAGCGATTCTCTACTATGGTCCTCGTTAAGTTTAATGTTCGAGAGACATCTCATGGCCGAGCTGTCATCTTCTTCCGACCCATAACTAATTTGTTGTCCTGATTCTTTTTCGTTAAGCTGCAACTTCGAGTCATCAACCAGACACAAAAATGGATCAACCTGACACATGCAAGAGAGAAAATGAACCATTTCGTACTGCAAAAGTCCATATATAATTAACTACAGCCTTCGTTATTTACAAATATATACAGCTTGTCCAATCAATTTATTTATTAGGGAAAAATAGACGAAAGATATGTGACCGACCACTTCACTAGAGTGTGTAGCTTTCACAAGCCGGACAAGAGGAAGAATGTTGTAAGCCTTTGATGAAAAGATTATCATACAAGTCGACATTACAAAGAGGGATCTTCGACGAGAAGGTGGCAAAGTCCCTGCAAATTTAACTTAACAAATGTTTACTTACAAACAAATTTGTATATATCTGACAATTGCTTGTGTAGCCAAACAAACATTACCACCAGAAGCAAGAGATACAGTTCTTAATGAAAACGCCAGCTGGAAACACCGAATGAGAGCCTCACGGTAAGAGTTCTGCACCAAAAGAAGAGAAAGAGTTGAAAAAGAAAAAAGCAAGAAAGTTGTTTCAAAAAATGCCCGGTTTTGATATTTGTTCGTAAACGAAATAGAAGGTTTTCTAAATTTTCATTTATGCAACCATTAACTTATCACAGATTCCTCGTAAGTACAATTCCAGTTGTGTCATATGAAATCGGTAACCCAAAAAATTACCTTGGCCCGAGAAAACAGCAAAACCAAGCTGTACGTATGAGCAATGGCTACATAATTTTCAGGTTTGTTTAATGGAGAAATGGATTGTGCCCAAAGAGAAGAAAGCAGGAGGGATATTTGGTGGCTGCTAAATCTAAGAGGAACAGGATCCTGAAAATCGAAACAAAAAATATATAAATCATACAAATAATTATCTGATGCTCGACAAGTTTAAAGGAACTTTTGATCCTATAACAAGATCCAGTTTTTTTCAAAAGTTACGAGTACCCCTTTTGAGTTTCGAAATCATTTCAAAAAATTTTGAAGTAAAAAAAACATACGTCAAAGTGTAATTGTAATATTGAAAATAACTCGATTTCTCTCGCGATCAAAGAAAATTACTTCTCGATTTGCCTTCACGGCCAACTCAGCATCCGGAGCCGGTGTACTTCTGACGCTATATACTCGACTGTAAGTCGACTTAACTTTGTCCAACACACCATTCATGCTGTTTTTCTGCTCAACATCACCCGAGACCTTTTCTTCATTCAGCTCAAGATTCTCCTTAGAATTGTTCCTTTGGTTTTTTTTCAGCTTCTCGAGAAGTGCAGCCGACGAGGAAAAAACCGAGACTGTTCTCGATAGTGTTCGTGGAAAGTCCATCTTTTTTTCCGGGTCGGATATGACCGGACCTGTCTGAGGAGAGACAGATGACGGGACAAGGACAACTGAGAATATCTGGTGGGCTCCGATCCGTGTGTCATGGTCCGGGTGGACCATGGCGGGTAATAGCTGATGGAACAAAGCTTCTGGAAAAGCCTAGTGATAAATTAGGTAGCATATAATAAGTATCGGTACTCGACAACTTTCTTTTCTGCTGTAATAAACTGTTTTTACTTTTACCTTCTTTCGATAGGATAAATTCGGCAACGAAGCTATGATCTGAGCCGTTCGGTAGACTGCAGAAATAGTTGTTCTAGCTGTAATAGTAACGCTAGGAATATTCTCTAACATAGTTGCCATTACATCAAGGATCAGACCTGCATCTCCAACCTGTCAATGAATAAGTAAATAAATAAATAAAAGTTTTTACAACTTACAAATTCATCAATCAACTGCTAAAAAGGATTAATAATCTGAATAGGCTATTTATGATTTCAGGTAACACCTTTGATGAAAGCTCGATAAGGCACTCGTCCACCGCATCCCGAAACTTTCGATTCCATTTAATCAAATCTTCGCCGAGATTTTTATCATCGAGTGAATAATGTATGCTTTTACGCAAATGTCTCATGATATCACTCACAGCACTGACTATAGCCACAGATGACTGGACTTTTGCGAGCCTAGCAAGGGCCGTGGCAACCTCTACTATGTCGAGCTGCATCTCGGGTTGTTTGGTTACGTTTTTATGGTCGAGATGCTTCACTAATGTTGAGAGCAAAAAGTGTGTGTTTTGTCCTGCACGNAAAAAAAAAAAAAAAAAAATCGGCATAATTAGCCCGATCATGCAGTCACGGAGATGTAAATCGAAAGCTAGTTGAAAGCCAGGAAAGAATGGTTTAAATTCAAAATTTCTCCCTGAGCTCTATCTTAGTTACAAAAACAAAAATTTTGCAGTTTTAATCCGAAAATGATAGATTTCGAACTAAACGACTGAAATTACTATTCCGACTCAAATGCAGAATGCCAATTCTTGCCCAAAATGAAACAACAATCATAGAAGAATTTGCAGTAATGATAAAGATAATCGAGGCATTGTAATAAATTAGGCTTTGAACCTGACCAGAATCGTCCATCAAAAGCTGCATCTCTTTGAGAACAGGAAAAGCAATCCCGTTTTTAGCTGTCCATAGATTCCCATTATCAAAATACCGAAACAAAGATTCCAAGACACGGCGCATGGTGGTAGCTTCCTTTCCAAGATTGGCCATGTTTTGTAAACACACCCTTGACCAGAAGCACGGATTTTTGGCCTCCTCTCTGTAATAAGTCAACCACGATTTTCACTTTATCGGGTGACCGTAAAAAGCTAAAAGTGAAATGAAAAAATGAGCTCGTGAAAAAAAGAAAAAAAAAATTACGGTGCCACATTGAGCTGTCCTTTATCATTTACGATGGCTTTCCAAGAGGGGATTTTCGATGCAACATCCGGAGAAGGCGAAATGTGTCCCTCGGTTTTGTGAACTTCTTGCACCCAGCGATTTCCGGTGGGATCAACAGACTCCTTATGCGCGCCTTCGTAATTCTCCAAGACAACTGAAACAATCTGTGAATATTTCAAAAGGAAACAAAAAAGAACCCAAAAAAAAAAAGTGAGGAAATATCATGTAACATAACATCACTTCCAATTTTTTCCCTAAAAT
>CACSLK010011299.1:598216-610798 GCA_902706635.1 Striga hermonthica | reverse complement strand
GCACGAGCTATAAGGAGATCCTGAGCCGCTTCCTTTACTCGGTCAACAGTTCTTACACACTTGGAAGCCCCACCAATGCATCCTTTAGTTCATCCAGCTCAATCATCTTAAGCACCTCCCGCACGATTTCATACAACTTTATCTCATCCATTGTTTTTACCTGTGTCTGATGATTACTTATACAATTATTCACTAATAAGAAATAAAAAAGGTTAAATATTACCTTAAATACTATAGTGGAAATTTTATCCAAACAATCAATTCTGACAAATTAAGGAAAAAAATAGTGCAGTAATCTAAAAATGCATTAAGGAAAACAAGAACATAACTTAGTTATTCTCTTGTACCAACATAACACATCAGCCATGCAAAAGTTTTTGGCTGAAGAAGATGCCAAATTGCACATATTAATTTATGTTTTAGCACTGTACATATAACTATAGACATTTTAACAAAATTCCCTTCATAACACCTGAAAAAAGGAAAATTCCGACGAAAACATTATTAAAAAAAAACACAGCAGCAAGCAAACAAGCATCATAATTAATATACACTGATTATAACATATACCAAGCCATTCCCCCCAACCAAATAAATACCTCAAAACCAGTATGATATAGAAACAATATAAAAAAAAAATAGTTAAAAAAATAATAAAAAAAACAGAGAACTAAAACCCAGATTCTTTTTCTTCATCTCACTTGTAATGAGTTAACTGTGTTAAGCAAATTGTGATGTCCCTTTTGAGGTTATCTAACTTCACTGCTCATATCCAAAGACCCATCTTTCATCAGTTTCAAGCTTAGACTGTTATAGCGTTCGCGCGAATATTGTCTCGAAGCCTTTCTCCAATCAGTGCCAGCTTTCATCATAGCTGCAAATTCATCGTAACTTATTCGCCCGTCCTGTAGAACAAAAAGAATTTAATCCGGGTTTTTTCACAAGTGAGTGCAACTTACATGTCATTATGAATACAATTTTATTTTATTTTATTTTCTTATTATTTATGGAATATAGAATGCAATTAACAGACCTTGTCTGTGTCGACATCTTGAATAATGGCGTTAATGACCTCCTCGCTCGTTGCCTCTGCCTCGTCAGCAAAGGCATTCCTCAGCTCTTCGATTTCTATGTATCCACTCTTGTTTTTATCAAAGAAATCGAAGGCTTTCTTGAGATGATCGTCATTACCCATTTTCTTCAAGTGTACAGAGATCGCAACAAACTCTCCACAATCGAGATATCCATCTTTATCCACATCACCCTGTTACAAAATCAAAACTTGTTACATCATCGTAAAAAGGAAGAAAAAAAAACGGGGGACCAATTTCGGGAGAATATGAAAGAGAGAGCTTAGCTTCGTATGAACTTCGGTTATTTTCAAAGATTGAGAAGAAAAAAAAAATAACTCACAGCTTCCATAAGGGCTTGAAGATCGGCTTCAGGGATTTGATGCCCAAGCTTGTGAAGCCCTGCTCTCAACTCATTAATGCCGATTTTACCCTTGTTATTCGTGTCCATCAATTGAAATTTCTCCTTGATCCCAGCCACTTCCTCCACAGACAAATGCTCGGCAATCACCTGAATTCGGAAAAAGCAATTCAGCAACGAATAATTATACACAAGACAAAATTTGATAAAACACGCGTAAATTTTTTTGTAAATTATTATTACCCTCAGAGCTCTTTTCTTTAGCTTATTCATCATAGAGAATTGTTTGAGCCTAGCTCTCACAGTTTCGCCTAAAGAAACATTAGGAGCACTCTTTGCATTCTGTAACCAAGGATGATCTGAAACAAAGCAGTTTCAAACAAGGATAAAGAAAAATATTTTGATGTGAAAAAAAAAAAAAAAAAAATCTTTTTCTCCAAGAGATATCTAAGTTAACCTAGAACTTCTTGAGCTGTAAGCCGCTGTTTGGGGTCCGGGTTGAGCATCTTCTTCACAAGATCTTTTGCTCGGTCAGAAACTTTAGGCCAAGGATCTCTTCTGAAATCCACCACCGAACGAATGATTGCTTGGGCAACACCTTGTTCAGTTTCTGTGAATTAAGATTACAATTTATGTCAACAATATTATGCAAAACATGGGAGAAATGACCGCATAAACATTAGCCCCACGTTTTTGCACAAGTGATTAAATAATCATTATTTCTCATACTTGCTTCAGACACCTTAAAAAAACATACCAGAAACTAAACTATTTGTAGTTGAATAACAATACTATATAGAACTGCAATTTTTTTTTATTTCACATTTTATTATCTACTATCATTAACTTATTTTGGCAGATATAGGGCAATATAGTGATGGATTCTCAACATAGGTTAGAAGAACTGACCAGCCCAAAAAGGTGGAAAACCACACAGTAAGATGTAGAGAATAACACCCGCACTCCAAACATCGACTTCAGGTCCGTAATTTCTTTTCAGCACCTCTGGAGCCATATAATAAGGACTCCCCACAATCTCGTTGAATTTCTCGCCTGCAAATTTCTGTAAAAATTAGATAGGAACAATGAGACGGGTAAATTTACTAGTACTGGACATTACCTGGCTTGAAGAAAACTGATAACCCAAAGTCGATGGCCTTAAGTGGTGATGTTTCCTTTTTGTTTGCGAATAAGAAATTTTCAGGCTTGAGATCACGATGCATCACACCATGCTTATGGCAATTCTGTAAAGAAAATCAAGTTGTTTTTTGAGTACCTCTTCTTCCCTTTTAGTTTAGAGCTTGAATGCGTGAAAAATGTAACTTTTTACATAAGTAAGCGTCCAGATTGCAGATAAATGTTAAAACATTGCAAAACAAGTTCCAATCACCTGTAGTTCTGCTTTAATCATTAAAAGTCCAAACAAAATACAGTAGTCGATAAGCACCACAAGTTCTTTTTTACTTTACAAAAATGTCGGATAGTGACCTCAACTATGAAATGTGATGAAAAAAGCAGACTTTAACTGACTATGATGCTCACTAAATCAGATCCAACTATCAAAGCAAAACCATAGTCCCTCAAGATTCACTTAACGCCCAAAGCCACTTCATGAGTTTGTTTACATTAACTTCTTCACAAAGTAAATAATTACACCCATCTACCCTGTAAAAAAAGGATTCATTTGTAGATATGCAACCAACAATACTCAATAACCAGAAGCAATTATAAAAAAAAAGATTGAATCGAATAAGTCTTCACCTCGATAACCTCAACAATTGTTCGAGTCACAGCAGCAGCAGCCCTTTCGGTATAATGCCCTCTTGCCACAATCCTATCAAACAACTCACCACCCTCACACAACTCCATAACCAAATGTACAGCGTGATCATCTTCGTAAGTATCCTTCAATCTCACGATATTCGGGTGTTTAGGCAAATGCTTCATGATCTCAACCTCTCGTCTAACGTCCTCAATATCAACTCTAGTCCTAAGCTTCTTTTTCGATATCGACTTACACGCAAATAACTCGCCGCTGGTTTTATCCGTACACAGATACGTTACCCCGAACTCACCTCGGCCGAGCTCACGCCCGAGCTTGTAAAATTCATCGATGTCATGCCCGGTTGGATTGTTCAACACGTGAGATTTGTGCCCATCGTTTGGCACATGGCCATTGCTATCAGAAGCAAATGGATTTGGCTTATGCTTTCCCTTTGTCTTCTTCTCATCAGAAGTTTTGGGTGAAGTACAGCAATTCCCCATTTGAAAATAGATCAAATGCTCTCAAAAAATCAACTTGATATATTTCAAGATTCAGTCAAACAAGTCCCAGATAACATAAACACAGATCAACACAGCTAAAGCTTAAGACTTTGATTAGCAGAACACCACAACAGAACTATAAAACAGAGGCAAAAGCTCTAGTCTTTAGGAATGAATTCACTTTCCTGGAACTTTCAGCCAAATGGGGTCTTCTCAATTTGCAGCATAGCATAAACAGTAGTCAGCAAAAGATCAATACTTTATTTTCAAGATCAAAGTATAAAATCTAAAAAAAGGAAAAATAAAACAAGAAAATCAAGTGGGCTTCTTTCAAAATATGAAAAACTTCAAAGCCCAGCTACAAAAAAGACTTCAAGATCTCTCGATACTGAAAATCTCGGGCAAAAAAGAACAATAAACCTGGGATTCTTTCGTATGCTGAAGTCAAGAACTAAATCATATCAACGATGCAATGCTAAATCCCTCGTAAACATGGAGATGCCCAAAAACGTGGGAAGCTCCGAAAGAAGATTTTAAGGGAGTGTGAAAATAGTTTGGGATCAGAACTCAGAAGAGGAAAGTTGAGATAGAGAATTTGTAGCGTATAATCTCATGAGAAAAGACATTTATGGGAACTTGCCCACCTAATATTTTTCAAACAATTAACTATTTCTCTATTATTATTATTTTTCATTTCTGACTATGTCCACTCGTATTAGAATATTAAAAAATTTCAAAAAATAAAATAAAATAAAATCTTGATATATAAAATATTTATTATCCGAAAATGAGTTCTTGAGTTGAGGCTGTTCATTTTTTGACTTTTCAAGTGAATCAACGTCAATTTAATTTCATTTTATTAGATGACCTTCTGGAAGCCCATCAAGATACGCATCCAAAAATTACAGGACAGTCCCTATGAGTCCCTTGGTTGCAAATTTACCCCCAAGTTTTTTCTTTTTTTTTTTGTTTTCCCCAATGGGATACACACATGTTTGCTAAAAGCTCCAAATTAGCGAACGTGTTAGCATTTATTATTATTTTTTTGCATTAAACGTGTAATTGATATTAAGTCTAAGCCATGAGAAATTTATTCGATTTTTAAGTTTAAAGTAAGATTTATTTAGCCTAAATATCGGTTCTATTTTTAGAAACCGAGCTTTGGAATGATTGAAATTACCGAAGCCGGATAATTTATTTATTCGAGCTTAATAATTTTCGAGCGAGTCTATTTTGGCAGACCAATTTAAGTTAATCGAGTCTATGTCCGATTTTATTTCGGCCCATTTCGTTTTAGTAAATCGAGCCTATTGTTCGATTTAATTTTAGTCCTTTTAAAAACCGAGTCTATATTCGATTTTTCAATCCGAGCCGAATTATTTTAATAATTTTGACCGACTAAATAATTTACTCCAAGATTAATTTTTAAAATCAACCCAAACATTTTAATTTTCTAAGTTCATGTTCGATTATCAACTCAGAGTGTTAGTATATTCTAGCCCAATGTTACAATTTTAAAAGTCAAATTTTGAAGCCCAATAGCACAACCAAACCCTACTTCATCTCATCTCATATATATAAATAGCACATTTCATCTTCACCACATTACAAACCCTAGCACACCTTATCCAGCTAGAGCATTATCCCACCACCAAGCAAAATCCGGCCGGCCATTTCTCCGGTCACCACCTTCGGCAACCTTCACGCCGCCAGCTCTTCACGCCGGCGAAGCTCCCGCCGCCGCTGCCCACCTCGAGCCTCCATTTCCGGCGAAGTCCAGCTCTTCCCGTCGGCAAACCCGCAGCTCAACAGTCCAGCTCGAGCTCAGCCCCGCCGCGACGACCTTCGCAGCTCGCCGGCGAGTCGCCGCCGTCCAGCACGAGCCACCATATCCCTGCTCGTCCGTCGAACCACTTCCTGCCGGCGACCTCGCAGCCAGCTCCTCCACGCACATCAAGCTTCCGACCAACGACCAGTTCACGAGGAGCCGTGGCAGCTCACTCTCTCCCGACGCTGGCGAAGCCCGCTGCAGTTCCGACCCGCAGCTTCGGTTCCGTACGAGCCCACTCAGCCATTTGCCGGCGAGTTTGTGCCGACCTCCGGCGAGTCACGACAAGACACTGGCGAACCACAGCCCCTAGTTGCCGGCAAGCAGCTCGCGGCCTTCGATTCATGAGTCCAGCTCCCCGTTTGCATCTAGTCCTCGTGTGTGAGCCGACCGAGCCCTCTCCGTTGAGGCCCGAGCCGTTTCCGTCGAGCCCGGCCCATAATTGAGGCCCTCACCTCAGATCCGCACCAGCAGCGGACTTACAACACCAAACCCGAGCAGCCCAACCCGATCCGGTTAGCCAAATGTTCCCTTAGCCTTTCCGAGTTCCAATTTAGTTTTGAACCACTCGAGCGGTATATACCTGCAAATCCTTCTCCAATGAGTTTAGGAATATTTGAGCTAAATATGAATTTATATGATTTTATCGATTTAAATGGCAGGAAATTCGTAATAAATAGTGGGTTGGCCCGAAAATTATGAAACCAACTCGATAAATTTCATTTTGATTTCTTGAGGCTTAGGCCAAATTTGGTGAATTTTTTGGTTCGTTTGCGTAGGCGAATCGATTTTGTGAAATTGGACTATTAATGTTCGTTTTAGTTTGATGAGTTCGGGGCTGAATTTGGATGTAATAATTTGACCATAAATCATAAATATGATGAGGATGAGGATGATCTTGTTAAAAAATTTATAATTTTTGAATGTCGTTTGACATAGTTTAAAATCGGGACTTTAGCCGATAAAATGCAATAATTTTAGAAATTAGTCCGATTGCTATTTAGCTGTAGTTGTTGGATGTAAAATCCTTATATTCACATAAAAATTATGATTTAAGTATCAGCTTTAAATGAGTTAGGATTTTCGAGAATCAGAAATCCTAGTTTTGTCTGGTTTCGATAACTGGTTAATTTTTGGATTCGAGTTTAATCGCCCGAACTCTAGTACCGTTTAAATAATTTTAGACGACATAGAATTAATTCTTAACGCGTATCGTCAGCCAGCCCACGTGTTCGACTCTCAGCCGGCCATTGGAGCCGAATTGCTGAGAGCGTGCCTGTGCACCGAGTCTAAGTCAAACCACTAAGTGCGTGCCCGTGCACCGAGTCCGTCCGATCTACCGTCAATGCGCCGTGTCTTTTATCTGTGTTATGTGTTATTGATTGATGCTGATATTTTTGGTGGGTGTGTTTATGGTTTGAGTACTTTCATTGTTGTGAGCTTTTTTTGTTTTCAGCTCATGATGACTTATCTTTGCAATGTATTTAGATGTGGCATTGTATTTGGCTGAAAGGTATACACAATTGGTTGCTATGAAATTGAGAGATGGCATTTCGGCGTTGAGCAGGATAGCACTTAAGGACTCTGCCTTCTTGAGTGGCGTAAGGTGATTCAACTTCTGGGAACAATTTGTTTTCTCGGGTTAGTCTCTCAGTTAAACTATGTTGGAAGTTCGTGTTGGATTCATTATAAATTTTCAATGCTAATTGTACGAGAGTGATTTTGTGAATATATGTATATATAAAAAATGAAATGATTGGTTTCAAATGGTTAGGAAAATGGTTCTCGCTTTGATTATTTTGTTACCCCTTTAGTTATAGTCATCATGCTATGATAATATGATGTGGGAATGCTGAGGTTTCAACCATTCCGTTATGCTAGGAGTTCCAACGGTTAGATAATCTATTCTATATTAACTGCATGTACATACATCCAACATGTACATACATCCAACTGATAAAACTCTCAACAGAATGATTCCGTAATAGGACCTTAGCATTTCGTGTATTTCGTGATAGGATGATAAATCTTTGCATTGTGAAACTTCCTTGACAATGTTTAACTTATTTGTAATTTCTTTTTCAAAATAATACCATAGTTCAAAAGTTGCAAAATATTTTGTTTAATTCTTTTGTTTTATTCCTTTGTACTAGCTACACCAAAACTATATTTCTTGCCTTTTCTTAATGAATGCATCAATTGACAAGGATTTACAAGACTTTCTGAATTTTCGCAAGAATTTCATATCTAAAACTCGGTCATAACGAATACTTTTAGTTCTATCACTTTGACTATCGTGTTCGACGTATAACCAGTTAATTCCTTGTGCGAAGGCCAATCACCCAATAAAACGCAACATTAGATCTTGTTTGATCTTTGTGCACCAATATGAAGCCCTTAGAGGAATCAGCATAGACGTCATGCGTACGGCTGCACGCTTAAGGGTTCACGAGTTTATTGAAGAACTCGTGGCCTGTCATATACTCTCGTGATTTTCACTCAAAACAGTACATATTCCACGTGGCGGTCAAGAACCGCGGTGAAAAAGTCTTCAACTTGATTTACCAGATGAGCAACCTCAAGCATCAGTACTCGGATTCGATGGATGCTAATGGAAACACGCTCGTCCACCTGGCTGCTCGGTTAGTCCCACCGCACAAACTCAATCTCGTTTCTGGTGCAACTCTTCAAATGCAGCGCGAGTTGCAGTGGTTTGAGGTACGAGACTGGCGTGAATTTTTTGTTTTTGTACATATATACGTAGCATTAGATTGCACATTTGAGTCTGATTGATGATGTTAATAAGAAATGAAGAAATTTGTCCACCCCTATTCATGCGAACAGATTAACAATTCCGAAAGGACACCCAAGATAGTATTCACTGACGTAGCATTAGATTGCATTGAGTTCGTGACACTTTTCGGTGTTCATCTTGTTTATGATGGTATGCTCGTGACAGTAAAAGCCACCATCATAAACAAGATGGATATGAAAAGTGTCACGAGTCTAATGCAATATTATTTTACGTCCGTGAATACCATCTTGGGTGTTTTTCCGGAATTGTTCATTCGTTCGCGTGAATAGTGGTGGACAAATTCTTCACTTCCTATTAACATCATCAATCGGACTCAAATGTGCAATCTAATGCTACGTATATACGTACAGAAACGAAGAATTCACGTCAGTCACGTACCTCAAACCACTGTAACTCGCGCTGTATTTGAAGAGTTGCACTAGAGACGAGATTGAGTTTGTGCGGTGGGGCTAACCGAGCAGCCAGATGGAGGAGCGTGTTTCCATTAGCATCCATCGAATCCGAGTATTGATGCTTGAGGTCGCTCGTCTGGTAAATCAAGTTCGAATACCTTTTCATTGTTGTTCTCGACCGCCACGTGGAAGATATACAGTGGAAATCACGAGAGCATATGGCAGGCCACGAGTTCCTCGATAAACTCGTGAACCCTTAAGCGTGCAGTCGTAAGCATGACGTCCACGTAGATTCCTCTAAGAGCTCCATATTGGTGCACAAAGATCAGACAAGATCTAACGTGTGTTTTATTGGGCGATTGACCTTCGCACAAGAAACTGGTGATATGTCAAAGTGATAGAAATAAAAATATTCGTTATGACCGAGTTTTAGATATGACATTCTTGCGAAAAACTAGAAATCCTTGTCAATTGAGGTACTCATTAAGAAATATGATTTTGGTGTAGTTAGTACAGAGGATAAATCAAACAGAATATCTTGCACCTTTTGAACTATGACATTATTTTAAAAAAAATACAGATAGGGTAAACAATGTAAGTCAAGTTTCACAATGCAAAGATTTATCTCATCACATTATCATTACACGATGACTATAATCGAATCCCTTCTGTAACAAAATAATCAAAACAAAGTCATACAAAACTATTTCCTAATCATTTGAAACCAATCATTTCATTTCTTATATATACATTTACATACAATTAGAATTGAATTTTTCGAAAATAATAATGAATTTAACACGAACTTCCAACATAGTTTAACCTCTTCAAATGCAGCACGAGTTGCAGTGGTTTGAGGTACGTGATTGATATGAATTTTTCGTTTTTGTACGTATATACAGTATATAAGTAGAATTATATCTATTAAATTGATTGCATATTTGAGTCCGATTGACTTTCTTAGAAAGTGAAGAAATTTGTCCATCCCTATTCACGCGAACGAATGAACAATTCTGGAAAAACACCCAAGATGATATTCAAAACACCCAAGATGATATTCACGGACGAGCACAAGGAACTAAAAGTCGAAGGCGAAAAGTGGATGAAGGACACAACCAACTCGTGCACAATTGCCGCCGCTTTGATTGCCACAGGCTTGGATATGCATACCGGTAGCTGCTCTTGCTTGTTTGCCCGTGACCTCTTTCATGTTGCTGCAATTGTGGTTGCTTGTGGATTTTATCACTAATACGTATGGTCGTGGCATTTTCAGCAAGCAGAGTAACCGCTCCCACTGATTAATTAAAAATACAGAGTTGTAGTTGTGTTATGTTTTGTTTCTTGGTGGCCTTGTCTAGTGGGTTGATATTGTTTCCAACTGCTATGTACCTGTCGGATTTTTAAGTGTCGAAAAACTGAGCCTTTTTCGCAAAATTGCTAAAGTTGAAGGGCTAAAATACTAAATGCAGTGTCACTGTATAGTTTTTTCTTTTTTTTTTTGGGCATGCTTACCAGAAATTGACATCGTTAAAGCTGAAGATGTTTTTTTCTACCCACAATTGCGCGAAGAGGCGATTGTGTTGAGATCTTTGTTCGAAACTCCAAGAATGAGTGATATATGGCTGCTCTTTAGTGCTTCGAGAATTTCTTGGTTTGGCTCGTAAATTTGCATTCGTTTGATGTCGTGTTTGTTGCAAAGCACGACTATTTCTTTCGCGTGTGGTAGCTTTCGAGTTTTAGTTTCGAAAACAACTCCTACTTGAGCATCTGCACATGTTTAGACATGAAACCTTAATTTGTCCCAAGTTAAATCAGTTCTTCTCGTAACTGATTGCAAAAGTTTCATCAATATATGAAAGATGTGAACAGATGTATATTAAAAAAAAAATAAAAAAATAAAAAAATAAAAAGGAAAACTGATGGGTCAATGCAAAGAAGTAACAGAGCAACTAGCCTTAAGAACAGCAGATGATAAACTTGAATTGGTCATATCCTCTTATACTAATTGTGTTGTCTACCTACTGCTCGCCTAGCACTTAAAGATCGTTTGAACTCTTTACAAGAAAATATTTCAGCCAACATCTCCTTCTCATGTCATGAGCTCGAAACAACCAACCCAAGCTAATGTGTACAAATCCGACCCATCGAACTTCCTCCCGAGCTAACAAACATAATATTTATTTAACTGAGCATTTCAATAGAGGAGATGACTAAGGGGAATAGGAAAGAGTACAAGATAAGCAATTATCTAATTTGAGTTATGTGTCTTTTCGCCAAAACCTTCACGATATGTTTTGCAGGTTGACAGTAATTGTGTTACGAAAGTGATCTGCAACAACCGAAGATTGGATATATACAATGAAACATTTATTTGACTTATTTCATTTTATTTTCTATTATAGTTTTTAAAATAAAATCAATCATTACTACACAATTTAATATGAAATTTGTAATTACAAGTTATTCTTATATTATTTTCTACTTTACATTGAGCTTATTTATTATATTTTTAATTTATAATCAAATACTCTTTGTAAATTATCAGTTTTTTTCACCAAACTTCTTTTTCTTTATCCAAATTAATACTTTTCCATAAAATATAATTACCATATCCCCATTAATACTATTGGAACACCCAAATATCTGACTTTACCGAGTCGAGCTCACAAGCGGCTAATCAACCCTAGTTAATTAACAAGTAACAAGATAAGCAAAATTAAAAATGTGTTCTTGCATACATGTAATCTTTCCACAAAATATTAAGAATGGCAGAATTTATCCATTACATATCTGCAAAAAGTTCCACATTGCTATAGACACCCCCAAATAGAGCAAAACTTCAAAAGAATCTCCTTGCCTTTGTTGTATTCGTATACCTAAGTCGAAAAAAATCATCAAGAGTCGAAATTATAACATCAAATGATAGCATGCGACAAAAGCTGACCAAAAGCCCTCAACGAGACTTCTTTGCAAACTTTGGGTTTTTGCACATGCGGATGCTCGAGGGAGTAACTTCAACAAGTTCATCTTCTTGAATGTACTCTATGCAGTCATCCAGACTGTAATCCAATGGAGTATCAAGAACAACTGCATTCACAGCAGAGAACACGGTCGATAGAATACTCGATGTAACAAACTCAGAACAATTAAACTCGGTTTTGCTCACTATTTTAATTTGTATAATAGCAAAAACTACCATACGTTTAGCATAATCACCAAAAGAAAAAAAAAAAAAGTTATCATTTATAGATTACAAATTAACCTTTTCAGTACATATTTGCTTGCAAACCATTTATAAGATATTTGACAAGGTAGTTCTGTTCTGTTACCTGTTTGTTCCTTGTTCGAACGGATGTTCGTGGCAGCTTTTTTCTTGCAAACGTTCAAGGACAAGTCGCCCGGGCGCTGATGAATACCGACTATTTGACCTTTATAAACATCGATTCCAGGCGAAATGAACATCTGCCCTCTTTCTTGTGAACTTGAGAGTGCGTAAGAGGTACTTGTTCCATCCTCAAAAGCAACCTTACAAGTAGTAAAAAATGGTAATTATTCACAATTGTTCCAAAAAAAAAAAAAAGATGCCACTCTTAACCATGGAAATTGATAATTCATATAAATGCATAATATTAAAGGTGATTTTGAAGTTTGGCCTGATGACAAAAACACCAATTATCTATCAACATTTCGAAATGCACCCAATGCCACTTACAAACATCCCCTTTCATCTTAATTTCAGATAAGTACCTCTTTGTTGTTTTGTTGCAATTTGCAAAACAGAAACAAATGTAGTGTTATAATTTAAAAACCTCAAACTAGGTAAGAAAATTACCAGTGAACCCTGATCCCGG
>CACSLK010011299.1:532643-551798 GCA_902706635.1 Striga hermonthica | reverse complement strand
GTCGGACTGTCATACACGGTTTAATTTAAAAACGATGTGTAAATCTTGATTAATTTATTTGTATATTTAATTTATAACACAATCGTAATATTGTTTTTCCGTGCATCGCACGGGCCACGCACTAGTAGTTGCAAAAATGCCATCAAGACAAAATGTTAGGTAGACATTAATTCTAAATATGCTGGTGCCTCATGTTGACATTTCTTATAGTTTTTTATATCATTTTAAAATAGATTTTTCATATTTATGTACAGGCAAAGCAATTATTATGCTCTTATACTTAAAAAAAAAAAAGTTGCAAATATATTGAATCTACAAGTAGATAAAAATGTATCACCGTCTATTTTTCTAATATTGATATGATTATACGACACACCATGATTTCAATTTATGGCATCATTAGTTGTAAGTAACAATCAAATTATTAGATTTCTAAAATCAACTAAAAACCAAAATTAATGTACAATTATTTCCTGAACTTTAGCTTAAGGAATTGACCCTCACCCAATTTTGTTCATAGTTTTATTAAAACTTTTTAAGATTTAGTGAAATTTCTAAACAAAAAACCTTGACAGCGGCTCGTGGGCTAGGTGCAGACTGTTGTCTGTGGTTCGCCAACGGGATGAGGCTGAACGAGATGATTCGAGACTCTAGTACGAGTGTCATCCTTGACGGTGGCTTCACCTCTGTTGGACAACCGACTGAGGGTTCCGACAAGAGGTTGAGCGGCACAACCGAACATATTTGGGTGATACTCAGTTTACGAATAATTATTGAGTTGTACTATTACATAATAATAATAATAATAATAATAATAATAATAATAATAAACATGTAATATTTTTTTTCCCCTCAGAGTTGTATGTATTTTTTTCACGCATTTTTTTTTTATAATGAATAAAGAATTATACATATATACAAAATACAACAATTATACAAAATCTGTATTTTTGTGAAGCATTTGTGGGAAATAATAACTCAACAAGTGATCAGCCAGAATAAAAGCTCCATGGTCCTCTTCTTGTCCCTATCCTGTGCATATATATGCAAACATATTAAAAATTCTGTCATAAATTTCATAGCAAAACCATCAATTCACCAGATTTTTCAATGTTATCCATACCTTAAAAATCCAGCCACTGCTCGTAAACTCATGAAAATGGATAACGCGAACCATATACCGACAAAACCGTTAGTCGACGAAAGTAAGAACAAGCACACGACACTTATAAATGAGACCAAAACCTGTAAGAAAAGATGGAGCAAGATTGATCACACAAGTTAAAGCTCTACACTTCGAATTCAGAACAAAATCGAGCTTTTTAGATAATGTCGTTTGTTAAATTAAACTTGCCATTGAGTAAGCAGAATAACAAAAATCCGATGCTCCATAATTCAATCCGTCGATAACGAAAGCCAGTGAGTTGACCGGTTGAGTCAAGGCCACAAACTATAGATATGAGTGTATTTATCAGCAACAGTTGAGCTAAATGCAGGGCCATAAATGGAATAATAAGAAAATGATAAAGAAGTTCAGAGATTTCATTACCGGGATGCCTAATTTTACGAGGCGAAGAACATTTGTATCGGTCGTGAAGAGTTCTGATGAAAATTGCAATGTAATAGCAACAAAAGTACAGAGAACGAGACCAAGAACTACACCCAACTGCATGTAATGAACATAAAAAACTTAAGAAAAATAGATAAATTTGGATTGGAATTTGCTCGATTAATTAAATTTCGCACGTAAAATGCAAGCGTACCTGTAATACGCGAAAAGTTGTAAGAACGACCTTTTCATAATCGTGCCTTGCAAACGCATTGGCCAAAATCGCCTGCAGAAAAATGTTTATAATGTCTATAATAAAAACACCTTTGGGGAACACACTTTTTTTCAATGTTTTAATGATAGGAAAAATGCAAATTCAGTAAAAGCGATTAATGGGCCTTACTTGGGCAGCCACAGCTAAACCATCAGCTAGTAAAGAGGCCGCTAACCAAATCTGCATGCAGATTTGGAAAGCGGCCATGAATGTAGGCCCCATTTTCGCGGCTAATGAAGCCGCTAAAGTTACACAAAAGGTTGCAGCTATGGTTCTGAGTATCAGCACAAATCCTGCGCTCGATAATTCCAAATTTCACTAGAAATTTCCCTCTAGTGTGTGGAGGACTAATAAATTACTACCAAGAAAAGCCTAAAAAAAGAGAAAGAGCTTGTTAATATTACCGTTCTTGAGAAACTGAGAAAGTTGCAGGTCTTTGATCGATGGTGGTAAAAGACTGACTTGCTCCATCAATTTCCACATGAGCATTAAGGAAATCAAGTACCTGAAATTCGATATACGTCGATAAAACCAGCTCGAAAAAGAAAAAAAAAAGAAGAAAATAGAAATAAAATTGGTAACACGAAAAGGTAAGCTTACTGAGATATAACATGAGCGATTGCTGCACCACTTACACCTAAATCGAGTAGGAAGATGAATATTGGATCCAATATGATATTCGCCAAATCACCAACCACTATACCAAAAGTCACGAAAGAACGTAGAACATTAAAGTTTGTTGCTTTGCCCGTTAAACTTAGATCCTATATTATGCTATGATAAAAGGCTTTGTTTAGTTACCAGTTGCATATAAAGGAGTTTTTGTGTCCTTTAGCCCTCGAAAAACACCTTGCACGGCCAAAGAGAGAAGGACAGCCGGAGCTCCAAGTGACCTCAATGTTAAGTATCTCAGTGCCGGTTTCAGCATTGGAGAATCCTACAAACATTTAATATATTACGAAAGAACACATTTATTTTCGATTTACATGTTCCACCTTGAGACTTGCGTGCTCTGTACAGTTTACAACTCCTCTTAAGCACACCCTCAACAGATGCTGATTGTAAACTAAGATTTGTATTTGCAATTTTGAAAGATTTCTGGGTTTGTTCTATAGTTCGGCAAATTCTGAAGGTAGTTCTGTAACTGTTCGAATAATTTACATAAAGCAAATGCAGCTTGGTGAAAATTACTGGGGAACTTACCGTTTTCACCCCCATGTAACTTAACAGAGGTTTTGCAGTGCAAATGAGGGTAACAGCTTGGATGAGGCCAAGGGCACCCCCGATAATCAAAGCCGATGAAGCTGATGGAATATGTTTTTTGGAAACCCCTATATCATCAATCTCTTCACAATCAACTGAAAAACAAAAACACTTATATAATATCAGTTCAAATACAATATTAGAACTCTTATCGTCAGTACAAGCCAAAAAAGGAAAAAAAAAAAATGCACTGTTTAAATAGTATGCTCATACTATCAATGAATACCGGTTTTAGGCACCAAATGTTTCTTTTCGCTATTCAGTGCAGCTTGTTCCTCGACTAGTTCAATGCCCTCACATTCACCTGAGGAACGCCCTTTAGCATTTTCCTCTGCCACAAAAGAAGTAGTCACGCTGACGAGTGGAAAAATTGCGATTTTCGATGCTTGATTCATGATAGCAATAGAAATTCCAACGGCAGCAAGCTCCACAGGACCTGGATGAGAGAATAAATAAGCATAAGAAATGTAAATTGGTACTACACTAAAATTTTTATTTGAATGTTTGTTGTTGTGAAATCATATACCTATATGGCCAATAAAGGCAGTATCAACAAGAGAGGCAATGGGGTCAGCAGCTAGAGCCAGGGCCGCGGGTAAGGCAATTCGAGCTATCTCAAGACCCAATTCATCTTTCTTGAAAATCCCCCTGTTAGATTGAGTCTAGAAAATTAAGAGATGGCAACATGAAAGTTATGTTCCTCTAGTACTCCATTAAACGAACAACAGAGGCATATGAGGATTTGGCAAGATTCGGCAGGGAGAAAGTTACGGAACAATAAACTCGAAGCATAATTAACAATGAAACATTCAGTTTTGAAAGTGGAATATCAATGAATAATATCAGATGAAAGAGTACCTTGGGTTCTTGAACAAATCCCATAAAAGACTGTTGCCCATATTCTTTCAAGGTTGAACAAATCTCAACAATGTTGTTTCTGAAAAAAATTCATTCCCATGCTGCTAATCCTCAAATTCTGATGCTTCAATGGTTGATCACAAGTTATTACAAGAAAAAAAGGACAACACGAAAGATGAAGAATGTAAAAGCAATAACCAAAGACAGGTGAAGCAGTCACTCTTGGGAGATCGAAAAAAAAAATATAATGAACCTTAAAAGAAAGAAAACAGTAACATGAATAGTTTTTGAATCAATCCAGAAATGAACATTGGAAAAAGATCTCAGAATAACTTAAGAACCTATAAATATGTCCAAGAAATTAAGAGCATAAAATAAAATACTCTTATTTAATTAGGCAAAAAAGCAACCATTTTGACCATGAGGGCCTAGATAAACCTGCCTCAGTTGTCAGAACACCCAGAAGCCTCTGCAAGAAGGTTAGGTCGTTACTAACATCAAGCTGATAATATTATATTACTCTACATATGTGTGTGCATTTTTTGTAAAGAAAAACAGCCAAAATTTTTTTATGTATTTAAAAAGATTACTTCATGAGGGTGCAAGCCCCTTGATTTTATAATCAGATGAAGTTTTAGACCACTGATTTCAAGAATCAGCAGAGGCAAAATAAATCTCTACCGAAAAGCTCCATTAATAAGTCATTCAACAGCTTGTAATAGGCTATTCTTTTAGGAACCTTGTCAGTTCAAGCATTTCAAATTCTCTTTGAAGAAATCATTCATGTTTTTTTTTTTTTTTTTTTTTTTTTTTTTTTTTTTTCTAGTAATTTTTCTTTTCTTCAAACAATAAATATGGCCGTCTTCTCAAGAGGAGCTATTGCCAGAATTCAACTGTCGAAAAAATCACACAAGGATCAAAATGTCATTGTATTTCAATCACCAATAATCACCACAAGAACACTCCCCATTCTCGAACCTATGAAACCGAGTATTATCCCTCACCGTTATAACCCTTCCCGTGCACTTGGACATAAACTTTATCGCGACATGACAATCACCACAAACACGCAAGTTCTTCATAATCCTAATCGGCCTCCCGGCCGGGAACGTAATCAACGCAAACACGATCGCCAACCGCTCACTGTGAAACCTTATCGCCAGTTTTTTTTCCTCATCGTCAACTTCTTTCGACACGTGACTCATATCCACAACATAACCCGCCTTCTCCATATCTTTGCCCAATTCCTTCAGTTTTCTGTAAATCTCGCCACACAATTCGTGCTTTCTATCACCTGCTGAAAACGTGTGGACCCTATTATTCTCCTCGACCCAACTCAAACCCGTTTCCTTTTTCTGCCCGCGGTCCTTGAGCATTTTTCTAGCTTTAGCTGCCTCTTGGTACCTTCCAGCTGTCGCGTAAGCATTAGACAGAAGCATATGAAGGCCCGGGCTCACGGGCCCGGATTCAAAGACCCTATCAGCCACCGAGCTAGCTAGCTCTGTATTTTTATGGATCCGACACCCGGTCAGCAAAGCTCCCCAGACGGACTCTGTTGGCAGCATCGGCATCTCGTCGATTACTTTCATGGCCTCGTCAAGTTTGCCAGCTCGTGCGAGCAGGTCAACCATTGAACTATAGTGTTGACTGCCGGGCTCTATGCCGTATTCCCTCATCATAGCAAAATAGCGTTTTCCTTCATTCACTCGGCCAGCATGGCTGCAAGCATAGAGCATGCACAGGAACGTAATGAAGTTCGGCCTCACGCCAGTATTCTGCATTTTCTTGAAATACTCAAACACATTCTCCGTGTGCGTGTGCTGAGCGCAAGCAATCAACATAGAGTTCCACAACCCCAAATTCTTATCCGAAACCTCGTTAAACACTCTGTGAGCGCACTCGATCACGCCGCTTTTCGAGTACATTGAGATCAAAGCACTCCCAACAAAGCTGGTTCGGTCATAGTTCGTTTTCAGGCATAAAGCGTGGATTTGCCTGCCTAATTCGAAAAGGGTCAAGTTCCCACATACACGTATCACGCTCGAGTACGTGAAATCATTAACGTACTCCAAACCTTCAGAAAACGCGTCCTTAAAAAGCCTCATGGCTTCCTCATGTTCCCCCATCTGCGTGTACCCGGATATCATCCCACTCCAAGTCACCACATTTTTCTCAGGCATTTGGTCGAACAACTTCCGAGCGTCCACCAAACTCCCGCATTTGGCGTACATGTCAACCACAGAGCTTCCCACGTGCACGTTCAGGCCAAACCCAATTTTAATCGCTAAGCAGTGCACCGACCGGCCCAACCGGCGGTCGTTGACCATCGCACACGATTTGGTCGCGCAGGGGAAGATGTAGTCGTCGGGGACCATACCTTTATTCTTCAGCATCAGCTTGAAATACTCGAGCCCGCGAAAGGGGAGCTCGTTCTGAGAGAAGCACGAGATGATGGAGCTCCATGTTGTCGACGATTTGACGGGGGTCTCGTGGAAGATCTGCTCCGACGAGTGAGGTAGCTGGAGCTTGGAGTAGAAGTTGATAAAGTTGTTGCAGACGAGAGGGACCGCGCCGAAGCCCGATTTGATGACGTGGGCGTGGAGGGCTCGGCCTCCAGGGAGATTCCTCCGGCGTGTGATGTCGACCAGGTGGTCGCAGATGAGCCGGAAGTTGGCCTGGCAGCTCAGTTGATTGAGTGCGTTTCGGGGATATTTTGGAATAACGTTAGGTGGGTTTGGGGAAGGGTGCGGCGGCGGCGGCGCCGGCGCCGGCGGATCCAGGGAGGGTTCCTTTAATAGACAGTGAAGCATTGGTGGCGCTTCAGGCGATGCCGGTGACGGAACCAAAAAAAAGGATGGCTTTTTTAAGAATCTCACGATGAAATAAAACTAAAAATAAAAGGGCCCATACGACGTCGTTCCCTTTGATAATCTGATTTTCCCTCCGACTTTGGTGTTCAAAAAGGTCGGGCTCTGGTTCATTCTCTTTCTTGCTACCCAAAACGGAGACAAAAAAGGAACAACAAGGAGAGGAGTAGCTAATCAGGCTCGGGACCCATTATTTCGGCCCGAATAAACTCCATGAAGCCATTTTTGCGGCTCCATTCGGAGGCGAGCCACTATAAGTTCTTGTTTTCTTAATTTCGTAAAGTCATACTTGATCATTTATATGAGACAAGAGATTGGAGAGTGGAGGTCCGCCACATTCATCGAGAAAAACTTTGCAGCAAACTATCTTGCTGGCCTCGACCATGCTAATCGATTTGGCTGTTTGTCTCTTCATCATTTTCCGAGCCATCGATTTCAGTCACCAGTCGAATTTCTCTCAAGTCATGTTAGTGAATGTTAATTCATATTATTTTATTTTTGTTTTTCAGTACTTTTCTTTGTTTTTTATTTATTTTAAATAAGTGTATATTATTTATTGTTTTAATTATTTTTTTTCCTTATCTTGATTAGGGATCTTAAGGAAAGAGAAATAAAGAAAAGGAAACTAAGATTTTTGGGACTCTTGCTTTTTGATGGGCAGCGATTAATTTTTTGAAAGGAAAATTGAGACAGAACAATTGCAAGGCAACTGGCTATAATCTTTTGAGCAAGCAGTGCGTCGGTATTGAGATAGGAAGAGCAGCGCATATTTTCCGAATACAGAAAACAAGCAACGTGGAATTATTTGTTGAAGACTACGGACAAAGAGAAGTTTCGACGACAAGAATTTTCCGGGCTTGTGTTCTTTATTGCTACTCTCAAATTACTCTTCGCATTATTTTTTCTTTGCTTTTTGATAGTTTGATTTGATAGAGAACATCTCGTTTAAACTCGCGTTTTGTTTTTCGTTATTCACTAGACGTGTTAGGATTGTATAGAAAACTTTGAAGTTGATTTGTTCTAGTGAATTTTTGGCATGTGGTCTTAGTCTACAAGTATTTTACTTGTAGGCAGTATTTTACTTGTAGGCTAAATTTTTGAATCTTTCGTGTTATTTATTTTCTGCTGCGTATTTTAATTTCTGATTTTGTGTGAAAATCTGGATTGTTGCGTACCTAAAATTCTATCCAACGGTGAATTAGACATGTTCAATGAGTCGAACAGTGAATAGGCACGTCTAATACAGTTGGATTTCTCAATCATGTTTAGTGAATAGAAATATTCAACGAGTCGAATGGTGAATAAAAACATTTAACGGGTCAGATTGACCCGTTGGACATGTCTATTATATTATATTATTATTGGGGTCTTTCTTTTGCATTCATGCAATTTTTTTTTAAAAAATAAATAAATAAAAATAAAATAACTTATGGTTGTCTAAAAACTCTCTTATTATGTAACACATTTATTTATTTATTTATACTTTTATGTTCACATATTTGGACTATGTCTGCTTGCATGTTAAAAATCAGCACACTTTAACAAATATCTGCCGACATTTCCCACTCATCCAATAATTTGATAGAATAAAATATCCTACGTGCTTTAAAAAGTCATGTTCAATTGAAGCTTATAACTAAACTTATTAGTCTCGAAATTGATTGATTGTCAAAAAAAAAAAATAAAAAAAAAAATTGTTGTTCAATCTCAATGCTTCAACTCCTGTTGATGGCGGCGTTTGCGGCGGCGCCGCTTATGCTCTACATACCTCCGATTCGCAGCCTCAATTCCTCCCTCCGGTCAGCCAAGCTCTTGTTCGCCGGCGCCGTTTCATATACCCTCAGCTTCTGCCTGAATCTACGCGACGTCGTTTCGAGTTTCCGACGGTCTCAATTCGCAGTTGCCGGAATCTAGGTACCTGTACTCTGCTGCTACATTGATTGTACGTTGGGATTCATGCATCACCTTTTTACTGTCCCTTTTCTAGTTTCCATGTCTAATTTTATCTCTCTTTTTGTTTGTTGGAGAATAACCTTTTTTTTTTTTTTAATTATTAAATTTGGTTTGCGAAAATGATTGAGTTAAGTTGCGTGTATATAATATTTAAAATCATAAGTTAGATAATAAAGTTATCACATTTTATAAAACTTATTATTATTTTTTTTTTGGTAGCCAGCCACGGTATCTAGAGTTATGCCCAAACTAATCCGTTGGTCGACCCGGATCGCACACCTGACAGTCAGTGACGGAGCTAGGAATTTTATCGAGGGGGGCCCAAATAATAATAACACCATGTACAACCGATTTCACAAACTTCGTATTACATAAACAGTGAAAGACAACAATCCACTTCCGTAATATAACATACTTTAGAGAATTTCTAAGATCCACACATGTCATATAACAAAATTACCACTTTAAATTGAATACAACTTCATGAAATTTTCTTTTTTCCTATTTCATAGTCATACCCACCAAGAAAAAACATCAGCTTTTGCTAAGATTCCACATAAATCACCTAAATAACTCATTAATATGTCATTACATCACAAACAACACCGACACAAGTAATCACACTCACACACATCCGATCAAATCAAACACTATATTTTAATATTTTTGTTCCAAAGTCGATCTTAAGTTCTTAATAAACACAATTACAGAAAACTAGTGTTAACATTTAAGTCTTAACACATGTGTTTTCCAATTTACAAAAACTCCAAATCATAGAGGTAAACAAAATCAATTTGAAAGTAATGAACTTAGACAGAGGATGAACAATAAAAAAAAAAGCATATGGGGGTATAAACACAATGGTTTTCTACATCCACAAGGACTCGAATCCGAGACCTTGCTTAAGCGGCATCAAACATATTATTTTTAGTTATGACAATGTGACATCTTGTGGCAAATGGGGGTATAAACACAATGTGCATGGGGGCATTCAGTTTCCTTTTTGCAACGAAATCGCTAGCTCGTTCGGTTTGGGAAGGTCCGAGTTCTTTAAACCAAAGGGTGTTGATGGTTTCATCGGACCCAAAATAGTATATGCCAGTGACCCAAAATAGTATATTGTAAATCACTATTAACTTATTGAAGCAAAATCGCATATGCTTGATTTTACAACTGGGACTAGGGTAAAAGTCACTGTAAAACTTAATTATATGAGATTTTTTAGAGCTGTGAAAGATTTTAATCAGTGATTCTTCACAACCGTTTATTAATGTGATTTTTAATGGAAAAAATGAATCTAATGGGTGTAAAATTTATTTTCCTACACATATAGGTAGTTGACAAAAAGTTGAAATTAAAATGAAAAGATTCATTGACATATAGATGACTAACAAGTTATGATAATTTGATGAGGATAGACAAAGAAGGACGCATGCATGGGATAGAGGTGATATAACAGGCAAGATGTGAATTACATGTGAAATTTGGCTCGTGAACTACACAAGAACCTCTTGTGAGTTGTGAGGTTATTACAGTTTACATCATATGATCAATCTGATGTAGGGGTATCCTATGTGCATATGCATATGTTTCACTTTCTAAGTGTTGCACACACACATCGATAGATTTTATGTGCATCGACTAACCCTAGTGCCCAAACCGAGTTTTTAGCCGTTGAATCACACCCATGTTGGTGTGTGTTGATCCAACGGGTCGAAACATATGTGGACAGTTCGGACACTGATATGATGAAATTCACCATGCCATCTTCTGAGATATGATTGTAATTTGTGACTCACCTAATTCATCTGTTAAAAAAGAAGAGGAAAGAAAGAAAACCTTGGATTCTTGCCAATTTGAAAAAAAAAAATAATAATATAAAAATATATAGAAAATAAAAAGAATGACATAAATCCATTCAAAGTTCATACTTGTCACGTGTTTACATGGCTGCCTTTGTCAACTAATTCACTTTGTACTAGAGAGTGAACACTTGATACTTGATAGTTGTAGCAACTTAACACACTAGATGAAGCTCAACGGTCAACTGGAGTTGGAGCTCCAGAAAAGCTTTTTTCTAAACGTGAACACATTTAAACCAACACAAGCTCTCACACAGACACACAATATGGAGCTCTATATTATCAAATCCCACATCTTCACACTCCACACACAGTCACACACTAAACTCAGAAAAAAAAAAAACAAAAAAAACAAAGAAACCCTCTTTCCCAACTCAAAATGGAAAACCATCATAGAAAATCATCATCATCATCGTCATCCCCACTCAAACCCTGGAAAAAAGGGCCCGCGAGAGGCAAAGGCGGGCCCCAGAACTCCACGTGCGAATACCGTGGGGTCCGCCAGCGCACGTGGGGGAAATGGGTGGCCGAGATTAGAGAGCCCAAGAAACGGACCCGTCTCTGGCTGGGCTCGTTCGCCACGGCCGAGGAAGCGGCCATGGCCTATGACGAGGCGGCCCGGAGATTATACGGGCCCGAGGCCTACCTCAATCTGCCCCACCTGAGGTCCAACTTCAACCCCCTCAATAAACCACACAGGTTCAAGTGGTTCCCGTCGAATAATCTCGCCTCTGTTTTTCCCTCCACGGGCCTTCTCAATCTGAATGCTCAGCCGAGCGTTCACGTGATTCACCAAAGGCTGCAGGCACTCAAAAAAACAGGGGTTCTCGGACAGAGCCCGTTTTCTGGTGAACGGGCCCGGGTCGAAATTCCTGAAGCTAAAGATAAAGAAAGTGAATTTGCATCTGCAAGTAAAAAGAATATTGCCGCCACTGAGGAGAAGCCTCAGATTGACCTCAACGAGTTTCTCCAGCAGATGGGGGTGCTGAAAAAAGACGATCAGCCCGAGAAGTCGAAAAGTGTAACCGAGATAGAGTCATTCTCGTCATTTAGAGATGGTGAAGATGGAATCGGGACATCTGGGGAGGAAAATTTCAACTGGGACACATTGAGTGAGTTATCTGGAGGAGATATTCAAATAGGAGACGAGGCAAGTACCTTTCATGCGTTTGAAAGTAATGAAGAGCTGATTTTTTCACCATCTATCTGGAACTTTTGAGCTAATACAGTAGGAATGTCCTTTTCATATAGACTAGTAAAAGTTAAGGTGCACTAGTTACTTATTGTGTACTAGAGAGAGAGACCCAAGAGTACAAGAAGATTGCCTCTGAGATATAAGTTCTAGCAGAAGTATGAGTTGAAACATCACATCACTTGTCTTTTTTGGGGCTGTTATATTTCTACCAACAATCGAGTGGATGAGAGACTACCAAGCAACAGTTTCATACGATCAAACATGGGAAGACAAATCTTAAACCAATATATTACTTACTCAGTAAGTAGCGAGTCAACTTGCATACCAATGTTCAGAATCTAGATAAACAGATTGCATGTAATTTGGTTTTATTGCCAGCTACTATAAAAATAGATGGTTTAACACGATTATTATTCTGAAATATAGAATGTCAAATAAACAAATAAATGTACGGTACTCAAAACAAATCAGTACTTGCAATTGTTGAGTCACAAGAAATCAGCATATCGGCATAGGCGTCCTTAAGGTATGCTAAAGACAACACCATGTATAACTAATGAGTTACTCAGTACCGTACTCAGAGGCACTCAAATACTCACCATGTTTCTCAAAGTACTCCTTAAGGTATGCTAAAGACAACACCATGTATAACTAATGAGTTACTCAGTACCGTACTCAGAGGCACTCAAATACTCACCATGTTTCTCAAAGTACTCGATCAAACGCTTCAAAAATTTGTCACCACTAACAGTCTCTGTGTCACAAATAATGCAACATTGTCGCCTTGCTCGAGTCACTGCAACATTCATTCTCCTGCGATCACTCAAAAAACCAACCTACAACCAGAAATGAAAATTAGATGTCAAAAGGTAGTTCAACTATTTTAAAAAATATAATAAAAAATAAAAATAAATAGGGAATTAAGGTTATGTTAACCTTTAAGCTTTAATCTAATTACCAAAAAGTCCAATTTTCTTTTGGAAAAACAGATTAATCCCTTGACATTTGACTTTAATTTATAAAATGCACCATTTCAGTGCATAATCTGACTGAATAGGACTTTTATGTAAGTTAGCTAAATCTCATGGGTACTTTTTGATATTTAACCTAACGTATTCACTATTCACTTCTTACCTCATTCTTTGAATTTGACCGGACCATTGAAATGATAATTGCTTCCTTTTCACGTCCCTGAAACCCATCAACTGTAGATATCTCCATATCTTTTAGCTTATCTTCTTTGCCTCTTAACATCTTCAGCAGGACAACCTAACATAGCATAGGCACAATGTGATTTTTCAGTTTATTTTCATCCTCAATCAGACAGTTTTTTTACTTCACCAGCATAAATTGTACCTGTGCTGCATAAGGTGTAATAATTCCTATGTTGACGGCTTGAACTCCACTCTCCACAAGTCTCTTAGCATGTGCGATAGCGACTGAAGCTTCACCCTCATTTAGCGTACTATCTTCTTCATCCTTCTTCTCTTCCATATCACAACTGATGGAAAAATAAAAATATAAGATAAACTTAGTTATTCTATTCCTCTTGTATGCAATTTAACAATAGTGTAGATAAGGGTAGAGAAAACAGCATTACCCAGCTATGTCGATGAGAATAAGAGTTGGCTCTGTTGAAGCTGTCTTCTTGACACCCTCAAGCTCATGCAAGGTATGGGCAGCAACACTTGCATGAGCTTTAATCTAAAAGCACACAGATATATAACTTTAACTCACAGGAGAGAAACAAAACAACTGCATTTTCTGCCATCAATTTCTTCAAGTGCTACCAGTGCACGAATTGAAAAGAATGCCTGAGGTGTGATTAACATAATTGAACACCTTGCCATGATAGAGTTCTTCAGATGACCAGTTCATGATATGTTCATGCATACGGTACTGAACAGTAAGCATGGACGTGACATCATCTCCGTACAAGTCTGCAAGACGTTCAAAAAGGGTTCGTCCTAAGCCTTTCTTCTCTGCTTCAATGCTTTGAATAGTTGGGGGTAACTGAAGGTGATCTCCAGCTAATATACATCTAGGACCCTAGTAACACAAAGTTAGAAACTTTAGCAAAGGTCTCAGCAAGAAGAACATCGATAAAAATAGTTTTGGCAAATGTGAAACTATTCTAGTAGAGGACCATTCTTAGTCCCACAAGTTACACTACAACTATCCTGAATAAATCTCGTCAACAACAACAACAATAACATAGCCTTTTTGTTCCAAGCAAGTTGGGGTAGGCTAGAGATGAAACCCAAGAGAACCAATGGTAAGAGAAACACAAAAGGGGCTCAAAACAAAAGGAAGAGATTGGAGCAAAAGAGAAAGGAGCAAAAGTCACGGTTCTGGCACGTTGATTGCTAGCCTCCAAGCGCTCCAATAATAAATCTCGTCATTTTTTAATAAATTTCAGTCTAAGAAATACTTGGATATCACTTGCTGACAATTTATGCAGATTTATTTCTCTTATAGTCTTATGATAATTGATAATTACCTTCAAAAGAGCGATCCAGCATGCAATTTCTAATGCCTGAGCAGCTTCGTCAATAATAACTAAATCAAATGAAAAGTTTTCTAACTTCTTAGTCAATGCACCGGTCAAGGTTGTCAACACCACATCAGCATTCTTAAGCACATCAGTCACAGCCAGCTGCTGCCTTTTGCGCTCCTCTTTGGATAGAGTCTTAAGTTCCCGCCTAATATCTCTTTTAGTGTTTCTGTCTTTAGCTTTTAAAAGTTTACCATTCAAAGCCTGCAGAGTCATCAAACACTGTCAATTTTCTTGTCCTACTGAACGAGAAGCCCATCTAATTAAATTTTTCCTTTTTTTTTTTCATTTTACTTTTGGGTGCTTCTTTTATTTATTTATTTCTTCATTTATTTTGGGGGTGGAGGTGCGGCATTGATAATTTTGCCTATTATCAAGGTTTCTTATCAAGGAGAGACCTAATGTTCATCAGCCATATCCATTGTCACTATTACAAATTGAAAATTTAAAATTCAGATGGCTGGGCTTGTCATAGCACAAAAAGTTAATGAACGATTTTAATTTTACAGCATATACCTTCATCTCCTTGCGAATGTCATTTGCAAGTGCACTATTATCCCCACGCAAAACCTAAAAATCCAAATAGTTTAAAGAAAAAAAAAGTCATACATGCTCTTGAACTCAATAGATAGAATTACAAATCTGAATATTGTCATTCATGGATGATCTCCCATATGAAACTTGAAAGAAATTAGATAGATTACAGGATTGAGGGAAAAGCAACTCAGTTCAAAATGAGATTCTTAAAAAAAAAAAAAAAAAAAAAAAAAAAAAAAAAAAAAAAATCTTGCTGGAAAGAAATGTGGAATATATATATGCAGGAAAGAAAAAAGAGCAAAAACAAAAACAATAAAGACATCATTTTAAAATGATCTAACAAAAATGGCATGGATAAATATATTATGAGAAGACATTCTAAAATACAGATTTTGACTGTGGGGCAATAGAAATATTACCTGCGCATCTAAAGCACTGTCCAATACTTGAGGAAGTAAGCGTGCAGGATGCCCAACTCTTACCAGCTTCACTCTGTTACAAACCGAGAGAGTCAGCTACTAATATTGGCAATGAAAACTGAGCAAACCTGAGATTTCCTAGTCAGTTTTCATTGTCTACTTGTACATATAAACATATGAAGCAAGTTTTCAGTCAAATTCCTGGGTTGCTTAATGAATCTGGTAATGGTAAATATAAAAAAGATTGCTAATGGTGCTAGTTTTGAAAATTATGCATTAAAAAATTTCATTCTATCAGCTCTAACTAAACTAGGTGGAAAAGAGTATATGAATCAGTTTCTTTAAGCATAAAATTACAAAAACAACGATCATGAGTCACCCAAAACTCAGGTTATAGAAATACCAATTGACATTTCCTCAAGACAACTTTAAAAAAAGTGTTTACATAAATATAATCATTTCTTTCTAATGTCAATATAGGAACAGAGAATAATATCAAAGTAAAACCAGGCTAAGAATAGCTGTTTTTTCCCTTTCTAAACAATGTGATATTAGAAAGTAAGCACTCAGATCATCATATATACCTATGAGGTACAAGTCTCTCCACAATGTTATCGACGGCAATATTGGATGCAGCACAAGCAAGAATTTTACTTCCACGCTTGACTTCTTGTAAGATAATTTCTACCACAGTAGTAGTTTTCCCTGTTCCAGGAGGTCCATGCAGCAAAAAGAGGTCCTTGGATGATAGAGCCTTTGAGATAGCATCTTTCTTGAAAAATAAGAGAATTTATTCAGTCTAATACTGGAAGAATTTATAAGGGCCTACTATTATGAATCACGAAATATAAGTTTCAGGAAAACTGAAAGGTTCTAGCAGATACGTTCTTAAATTATCAAGATAATGAAGAACAAGATATCACAAAGGCATGATTGTGGCTACATGAAAATATTTTGTAAAAAGAAACCTGAGAATGATCAAGGTTCTTGTTAACAGGAGTGAACTTGACATCCTTCTTGGACACTGTTGGTATCCTCTCTCCAAATAAAACAGGAACTAGATCGGAAGCAGGACCTTTTTGCACGCCTTTACTTAGTTGAATCAACGTTTCCTTCAACCGACGATATGTCACCTACAAATCAGTCCCATATTAAATACTGAAAAATTCACAACTCTTCAGCATATTGAAAGCTTTATTAATTTCTAAATCTACTGTTTTAGATCTAAAATTATCTACATGATGCTCGATTCAGTTGAATTGGAATCTTCCTAATTCAAACTCAATAGTATGTGGATAGAATTCAATAAGTGTATTATATATAAAAAGTATCCAATATGAAAATTGCCTATACCTACCAATCATTAATAAACTAACCTGAGTAAACAATTCCAGGAGAGACAATTCTTTTGGCAGTTTAGATAAATATGTTGATTCTTCTAAGAAAATGAAGGCAGTTGGATTGAACTTTAAGATTAAAATAGAAAGGGAACTCAGCTCTGTAACTATTATTGATTAAGCTAGAAAAATGGTCAAGCATGTGCAGACCCGGAATCATGTATTTCATATCTTGCCATATAGTTTTAACAGCATAATTTCCTACAAATTTGCCCAGAGTATACAGTAACAAAGGAAATGTATCACAAAGTACTTTTCTCTAATTCTTTGTGGAACAAAATCATACAATCTAATGGTACAGAAAATCTACCTCATTTGCAACTTTTTCAAGTCGTAGGGGACTATTCAAACCTTCTTCTGGTATGTCATCAAAGGCAACAGTAATGGATGAGTCCTGCTCAACACAGAAGAGTATTTACATATACACTCAATGAATCATAAGAATGTGTAGCAACTGTTAATTCCACAAGAGTAATAGTACCTTTATTCTGTAAACAACACCCTGCCCTAGAGGAGGAGACCCCAGATCAGATTTGTTTGGCCTCAAAACCACAACATCATGAGTTCCAAACTGAGGGGAGGGAATGCAATTGGAAATGTATAAGATGCATAGAAATTACGCACATTGCTTCACAGTTCAAAAAACACTATAAATCAAAAAAGAACTGCCTACAATAATAACAAGGATAAAGGCCCCACCAAGAAGTCCAAAGCAAAAAAAAAAGCTTAGGATGTACTTGGATGACAATAGAAATTAGAGGATTTCAACATCACCCTAGAAATTCAATGGGTTCTAATAATACTATTCAGGGATTTTAAATTATTCCCCAAACCTAGCCATTTGAAATATGTTCTTCATCCCAGCACTGCAACGACCACGCCATCCGCAAGTATAGCTAATTTTAATTCAATGATTTCGAATCCATTCATTTGAAATCCCTTTAAATGCCTCAATCCAAAAACGTAACGCACTTTGGTTTTTACCAATATCAATATATGGTGGAACCATACACCACTGAAACCCAGAACACCTTGAAAAGTAACGCAATCAATACTAAAAAAAAAAAAACAGTTCACCTTGTGAGGAGGGAGCACATCTCCTTTGTTAGATTGGAATTCGAGCAAACTTTTCCCCATCAATCCTGTCTATATACAATGCACATTCAGACGTAAACCCTCGAAAGGTAAACAACATTCAAAAATAAATATCACCTGAGCATCTACACACTTCAAATTCAGGATAGTGGACCCCTTCCTTTGAGCGCTGTCCAAGCATCTAACCGCCCCCGAGCTCATGGAAAGAGATATCTCAGCTTCCTAAAACAAACACAACTTGTCCATCATTTTGGGCATACAGTTTGGCATATCTCAAGTACTAAGCAGTAAAATTAAACCAGTCCAAACTCTCAACAAAATTAAGCAAGCAAAAGGGACCTTCCACGGAACATTGCAATCGAAATATATGCAGATAGAACACGATTGAGCTGAAACACGCGCATACACAGACAGTTGCCCATATATACATATGTAACTGTAAAAGATGAAGAAGCTGATGCTAGTGACTACCTTTTCCATGTCGATGAGAGGGGCCATTGTGGAGACGAACTGTTCGAGGGTAATTTTGTCATTCGATGGCTTTTTGGTGATGATCTTTCCTCTCCCTCTCTCCATAGCCACAGCTGACGATTTCTGCACTTCCTGCGTATGTGTGTCAGTGTGTGTGTCTGTGTGTGTGTGTGCGCGCGCGTCTGTAGAACGACGGGGTTTTGCAATACGAAGTCGCTAGTTTCACGTTTCAATTAAAATAGCGAGATAACCATATTAAAATATTATTCCCCTCGTATTTTGTTATCGAATCGAGCTCGAGCAAGTGTTAAAAATCGAGCATGATTCGATAAATTCAGTGATCGGCTCAACTTGGCTCGTTTGCAAGCCTAAAAACATCTCTCCCTATATGTAATGCAATTTTTGCGATACTAATTGTCAATTTCAATTTTTCGAAAATTTATGTGTTAGTTTTATATGCTTCTTTTTATATATAAATATGGAGTGTTTCGAGGCTAAATATCAAATGGATGTTTTTATTAGCCTGTGTGTTAATTTCTTATGATTTGTTATTTATACTTTAGATTATTTCTTGGAATTAATTAAGGTAAATCACGACTATTATCAATGCCTATTAAAAATTGGGCATTTATCATGGAGGTTTAAGACTATAAAACAATTTGTCATATTAAATTATGAATATATTTTAAAATTTTATGATTTTTTTTATTGGTTATCAAATTTTTTATATGTTTGCATCAAATATAAATGTTTATTTATTAAATAAAAAATAATATTTGCAATTTCACACACATATTCTTTTATGAAGTAAGTTAATTAGAAAGATGAGTATAACAATAAAATGATTTTGCCAGCCTTTCG
>CACSLK010011299.1:442061-460763 GCA_902706635.1 Striga hermonthica | reverse complement strand
TTTACTCGTTGACCGTTACGACCGTTCACCTCTTCTGTCACAACTGCCTGAAGATTCTTCAAAATTCGCCAAGTGTCTTCACCCCGGAACACAGTCTACACTTCGGACAGATAACTCACTTCGGTTACATCGGACTCAGAAGACCGAAGATGACCCTCCGAAGATCATGGACCACGTCCTACCGCCGACTTCTCACCGATCCAGGGTCTCTAAATGTCTAGCATTGCAACATCAATGACCATCACTCCGTATGCCCACCGATGTTGGGGGCCTCTCTGTTATCATCCGGATCGGTAAACCTGCATCAAGAGATTCCAAATGACACATTAAAGGGCAGATAGTCATTGAACCGACGTAATTTCAAATACCACCCCGGTTCAGGCAACAAACCGGACCGAACTACCGAAGACCGAAGTGGTCAACGACTACCGAGGTCAACGTCTACCGAGGTCAACATGGAACCGAGATCGTCACCTCCTTAAGCAGGTGACAAGGTGCCTACGAGTGACTCTCCTGCTCCACAAGATCTGTCATCATTTATGTGGGACCCCCTGCCTCAAACCGCCCACAAAAAGTCACTTTATTCGAAAAAGCAATACACGGATCCCCATGTATCAACCCGAGATTACTATAAATAGCAGACCCATGACATTTGTATGGGGATCTCTCTCCGAACTGAAAAAACTTGATTAAGCAACACGTAAAAGCCCATCACGGCTCTTCACCTCGGTTCACCTCGGACCGGGGCCATTGTTGAGAAAATCTTACATGCTTTACGTCCAAATCATTCAAAATCATCCACTTAATCTCCAATTACATCGTTGTTACAAATCACATAACAACACATTTATATTGTTAATATTGATACCATGATTATTGTAAAGTCCAACTCTCATTTTTACGGTAAATTTATATTATATTAAAAATGAATTGATAAGTCTAAAAAGAGATATGGATTGAATTAAAAAGATTGAATCGTGGTTAAATATCTTGATATCATAATTATACTGTTTTTAAAAAGATATTCCATAACATTTAGTTCCATAATAATACTACATTTAAATATAATTGATTCCGAATAGCCGGATTTAGTGTTAATCAAATATTATGGAATATCTTTTTAAAAATATCTAATTATTAATTTTTTTTTGTTTCTTATTTATATTTTATTTTTATTGTTGCCAATTGACAATATTATGTTTGATCACTTTGTGCACGCAGATAATTTTTTAAATGTAAAGTTGTGAACTTAACAAATATCTTATGTGGTTCACAATCCATATAAACAATTGACATTTGTCAAAATTTATGTGATAACAACATCTATTCATTGTAAATGCTATTATTTTGTTTTAAATAATTTCAAATATACTTCTATCCATTCCTTATAAAATTCATACTATTTAAATTCGAACATTTCGTACCAAAAATAAATCACCCACTTTATACCACAAAATCGGACATTTATTATTAACAACACATTTTCTATAAAAAAATAAAAATGGCTATCAGATACTTAAAATAAAATCATCAACTTTATATCAGAATTGGATTTATTAGTTTTGTCAACTTTATATCATAAATTAATTAAGTATTTTCTAAAAGTCATTTCTACATTTTGTCCAAAATATTTTTTTTAGCGGCACATAAATGTTATTTATATTTTTATATTTGGTTATCTTGTCTACGAAGAAAAAGATAATATTGCAACTCTACTATGCCAACAAAAAAATGTATGAAAAATAACATAAGTATTAATTTATTATGTTTTACTCAATACAGTAAATATAATAAAAATATAAAGATTAACGATTAATTCTCTATAATTGCTCAATCAAGTCTATATATTTAAACTAAGGATTTTGATAGTTTCTATAATAGACTCATATTTGTTTCCATAAAACTAAATCATCCTAAATTTAAATTCAACTAATAAAGATAATAACCATAAATATTTGACTAAAAAGATTATGTACATTAATTACATTGATTTTTGTTAATTTACTACTTTTAGTCAATAATTAATGAAATTGGCGGGAAAATGTTTTTAAAAGTGAATTATGTTAATCCTTATTATATATTAATAGATTATAAAATTAAAAAAAAAACTTAAATTTGAGAGAATATGTTGGCGTAGTAGGGTTTTGTAAAACCCCAATTCCATTTCCACACACCTCAATTAAATTGATAAAGGCGAGCGCCACCTTCTTCCCCGGAGGTCAGAGTTCACTCTGCAGCCACGGGCGGCGAGCCTCTCCTCGACGGCCTCCACCAACAGCAGCCCGTTTACCCACCCCAAACCAGATTTGAAGACCAACGAACATGGTAAAAAACCAGTCTTTGTACATGTTATCTTGTCGGTTTGCGTTCGTTTTCCAGTTCTTCTTCAAGGATGATATTTAGAGATTGTGTAGTTGAAACTTTTATATCCAAATTGGTCTGTTTCTACTAGAATAGGTTGAATATTTTAAGACAATCCCTTTAGTAGCGCTCAGTTTTGGTCTAAGTGAGTTTCTATTAATCCAAGATGCAATCTTTTTGTTGTTTCTTTCTAGTGATTTGACCTCTATTCCGTGAACCATTTTTTTTTTCTTGATGAAGTACTTGTTTCTGCTGATTCCTAAATATTGGATGATATTTCGCTTTGTGTTAATAATATTATATCCAACCAGTTTTAATGTTTTACCCATTTTTAAATCAGACATCAGAGGTTGTGGAGGCAGTGAGATTTGGGTTCTTGACTGATGAAGAAGTCAAGGGACTCAGTGTAGTTAAAATATCCAACCCGAATTTGCTGGACATACTGGAGAAGCCGATCCCTGGTGGACTTTATGATCCAGCCTTGGGACCCCTTGATGAGAATTCCATGTAAATATATGATATTTTTAATCAAGGGTTGTTTTCCGAGCCAATATATATTACCACAATTGGGTTTTCAAAATTTACATTACTTGTTTGATCTCGTTAAATGCAGGTGTAAATCGTGTGGGCAACGCACGTACCACTGCCCAGGTCATTGTGGGCACATTGATCTTGTTTCTACAGCATATAACCCTTTGCTCTTTAGAATGCTGAGCAGTCTTTTGAACAAAGTATGCTTCCATTGCTTTCAGTTTCGGACAAGCAGAAAGGAGGTGGGATGGCATAGATGTTGTTTGTTTTATTTTGTATTTTATTGCTGCAAAATTTTGCGTTTTCATGGCTTCATTTTAACTCCACTAAAAAACATCGTTGTTTCAAGCTAGGTGGAGAATTATGTCTCTCAATTGGAATTGATCAGAAAGGGTGACATTATTGGGGCAAAAAAAATCAGTGCGCGGCAAAGCCTATTGGCGAAGAAAAACATGGAGTTTTCCTTACCAGATGATATAGTTGCTCCCGAGGACAGCCAAGGGAGTCATACATCACATTCAACAGTACACTCTGACGGTGAGAATTGGTGTGAGGATAATAATACGCGAGCACGTTGGGATTCTTCTCAGCTCACTGAAGCAATGTCAGTCCTAGACGACTTTTTGAGGAAAAAACCGAACAAGTGCAGTAACTGTGATTTTGATAATCCCAAGATCACTAAGCCAACTTTTGGGTGGTTTCATATGGTATGCTTTATGACTGAAACCAAAGAAAGTCCAATCCGTTGACATTTTTTCTTTAATTGAAGTTCGCTAAAATTTATCTTCTAGCAATCATCTCTGCACTTCTATTTCTGATACCTGGAAGGACACGCTGTTTCTAATCAAACTTCATCAGCCAAACGATTCATCTTCTTTTTCTTTTGTAAATATATATATATATATAATATTTGAATCAGAACTCCATGATCTTATGTGATATTGGCATTCTATTTGTCCTAACAAGGGAATCCAAGGTGTTGTGGAGATTTTTTATTTTTCTCTTTTTAAACAATAATGTTTCACTTTGTTTTTTTGGGTTATATTTTTCCTCATTAAAATTCCAACATTTATATAGCGTGAGGAAAATTACAAAACCAATATAGACAAAATATACCGACCGAGGGGGAGATTGAATTTGTTGGAATTCCTTAATGATAACACCCATGAAGCTTTTGAAACTCCTTTTAGATTTGAAAATAATGAGTTGTGGGTAGATCTCAGATACATCTGTAATATGATCAGTCTAGTACACTCTACAATTGCATTACTTGTGTGAAGCTTATTGTTGACTCTACGTTCCATGAGATTTACTTGAGTTTCACAGCCATGTAGGATTTTTAGGAATGCTTTTGTCCTATTTATTAATTTTTTTCCTTTAATATGTTTGCGAAAGCTAAGTTCTACTTCTAGTAAACCAGAGCTTAAATTTTGTGAAGGTTAATAATATGCCATAAGATCAGTTTATTTTTTCCAACATTCAATAAGAGCTACCTGAGTTCACAGTCATGTAGGATTTTTAAGAATGCTGTCGATCTTTTTAGTAAAATTGAATGAATTTTTTTTTTCTTCCCTCAAATTAGTTAGATCTTGCACTCAAGTCTGTAAGTTAGAGGTTTGCTGCTTGAGTTCAATTATTCACTCTTAGTTTCATCATTTCCTGTACAAAGAATTCTATCAAACAATAATATCTGCGAAGAACAAGAAACAGAGAATGTATTTCTTATAATTGTGGCGGATTTCGCCTCATATAGTTGAACATGATCAGAAGGAGAAGCATTTGACAACATCTCTGATGCATCAAGTTATGCATCTTTGATTGTTTCCTGTGGAATATCTCATTCTTCCTTCCTTGATTTTTTTATATAGGATGGATACACAAGAAATCAGAACCGATCAAATACCATTCGAAGCACCTACAGGTCGAATGCGGCAAACAGTGGAGGAGGTGAGGATAAGCCTTCGTCTGAGGTCATAAATGCTAGCGACTTTTCGTGGAAAGATGAGTCTGAGCCTGCTGAAGCCAATACATCTGCAATCACCTCAGATAGTCCTAAAAAGCACAGTAAAAAAGATACAAGACGGAAAAAAAAACTAGCACCGGAGTTGCAGGGCCAATATACTTTCTTTCAAGGACCTGTCTTACCATCAGAGGTTGCTTCCGCAGTCATAAACTTTTGAGATTTTTTTGTTGATTTTTATTTCAATAGACCTCTCGGATTTTGTCGCTGGCACAATAAACTTTATGTATCTATATTTTTTGTTGTTGGCAGGTTAGAGACATTATGCTGCGATTGTGGGAAAATGAACCTTCGCTTTGTGCGTACATAAATGATATTCAGCAGCATGAATGTGAACTTAATGGAAATAGAAAAGGGTACTCCATGTTTTTCTTAGACACTGTACTTGTACCTCCAATAAAATTCCGACCTCCAGCTTTTGGTGGTGAATCTGATTCAGTAAGTGCTAAGCAAATTTGTTTTAATTGGTTTTATAGCGCGTATCAGTTGTTGTGTTCAAAAGTCCTTCAATACTAGTGACACCATCACATTTCTGCTATATGAACACTTGAACTTTTACTCTGGAGGGAATAATTGCTTCTTTTTTGACACCCGGCTTCTTTTATCAAAAGTCTTGTTAATAATTTACAGTGCCTATATAACATCTTATTTTCTGTCAGTCTGTGATCACAACTGTTGGTATATTTTCTTCTTCAGGTGATGGAGCACCCTCAGACTGTTCTATTGGGGAAGGTGCTTCAGTCAAATATTGCTCTAGGAAATGCTCTCGTGAATAATGCTGAACGTTCAAAAATCCTTGGTCGTATGTTGGATCTTCAGCAATCCATCAACGTGTTATTTGATAGCAAAACTGCAACAAGTGAGCTTATTATCGAGCTGTCAACGTATAAAGGCTATTAGCCACAGTGCCACAATGCTAAATAATTGGCTTTTTACTTTAAACTGTAAATAGAGATGTTCATACACATAATGAAGCTTTTCTATGAATTAAATATATATGCAAACTTTTGTTCTTTCTATGATGTTCTTGTACACCTTTGACGGACCTAGGTTCTGCTTTCGAATGCAACTTCTGCCTTTGTATTGTTTTTTGTTCCTGCTGTTGGTAGGTGATACTTCTGGTTTCAGGGTTTCTATTACAAAAGTAAATCTTGTTTCTGTGCTCTCAGAAGCATTTTTAAATGAAATATTTTTACAGGCAGGAGTCAAAAAGACGGTGCTTCAGGAATTTGTCAGTATCTTGAAAAGAAAGAAGGTGTTTTTCGGCAGAAGATGATGGGAAAAAGGGTTAACTTTGCTTGCCGATCTGTTATATCGCCAGATCCTTATCTGTCGGTCAATGAAATTGGAATCCCTCCGTACTTCGCCTTGAGATTAACCTATCCCGAGGTTATGAACTAGAGTGGTTTTTTTTTTGTTTGTTTTATTTATTTATTTTTTATTATGACTCTTCTATGCCTAGAATCTGTCTTTCATGCAAGTATGCACCAAGTAGATGGAATAACTAAGTTGTTTCCATTTGGTTACAATTGTTTATGTAATTATGCAACATCGTAACAATTATCACTAATATCCTTTTTCCCGAACAGAGGGTTACTTCTTGGAATGCTGGAAAATTGCGGAATGCTGTCATTAATGGGCCGGATATCCATCCCGGGGCTACAACTTATGTTGATAGTGTGTCCACTGTTAAGCTTCCAGCTAGCAAAAAATTGCGTTTAGCAATATCTAGAAAATTGCCTTCTTCAAGAGGCTCACAGTCAGGGAAGAACAGTGAGGTTGAATTTGAAGGCAAAGTTGTCTATCGACACTTACAGGATGGGGATATTGTGCTTGTAAACCGCCAGGTAGAGTGAAATGGTACTATTCAATTACGTTGTATGCTTCAAACATGTTTTCCCAGATCAATGTTGTCAAATTGTCACCATGGCGGTATCGCGTAGCTGATTTTTTGACAAACCACCATCTATAACACTGTCCCAGATCATTCTCTTTCCTTTAGAAGCGATCTTCCAGTTAGATCATTGGTCATGTTAAAGTTGCAAGTTGGTTTGTCAACTGAAGTAAAGTTGAAATGTTGTCTCTTGACCTTATGGTCATGTGTGTTGAGTTTAAGCTTCCATGCCACCATATTTATTAGCATCAAACATTTGTTTCATGATTCTCGAGTTTTGATGGAGGATGAGGTCATGCTGAAAAACACGAAATCATGTTTTCTGAATAAAGTTCTGATAGCCTGGAATTGCTAAGCATGCTTGGATATAAATTTGTTTTGTTTTGATTGGATTTTTAGTTTGGGTTGGTTAAATTTGAAAACGTTGGTATAGTTAATTGTTAGTGGGTATATTAAAATAATTTTTAGAATAAAATAATTAAAATTAAATTGATGTAAAAGTAGGAGGGATAAGATGTCATGTGATGGTTAGTTAAAATTATGTAAGTAGATGAATAGTAAATTAAGGTTGATGTTGTGTGTAAGAATGATTGATTGATATTATTTAATTATATTGATAATATTGATGATAGTGGGTTGATTGATTGATATTATTTAATTATATTAATGATAGTGGGTTGAGTTAAAGATGAGTTAAAAAAAGTGATTGAGTTAAAAATGATTGGATTTTTTTGGATCCAATTTATAAACAAGCATCCCCTAAATGGTCTTTGCTTTGACGTTTCTACCTTTTCAACTTTTTTATATTTCATGTTGATAATCATATACATTGTTGTCAAGAAGCTTCATCATGATATGTAAAAAATTATTGCTAGAGGAAGAATTTTTAAGACACCGAAAATATTTGTTCTGAAGTTAGTTTTATATTGCATACAAAATCATTTTTTTCAACTTGCAATGGTTGGTCTACAACAGTTTTTTTTCTGATCTGCTGATCTCTTTATCGGTTGGGATTAAATAATTATTATGTAGCTATTTCATGCGTCTCTTAAAGTTACTTGATTTTTTTTTTATGTGAATAACAGCCTACTCTGCATAAACCAAGTATAATGGCTCATGTTGTTCGTGTGTTGAAAGGAGAAAAAACTCTTCGCATGCATTATGCAAATTGCAGGTTAGCTGTTTTATTATTTGCAGAATTTGACTGCTTTGGGTTTCAGCTCCGACAATATGTAACCTAAAAATTTGAAGTTTTTGGTTTCAGCTCCTATAATGCGGACTTTGATGGCGATGAGATCAATGTACATTTTCCACAAGATGAGATTTCTCGCGCGGAGGCTTACCATATTGTAAATGCTAATGAGCAGTACATTGTTCCAACGAGGGGTGACACTGTGAGAGGCTTGATTCAGGTCAGTATCATTCTTAGTCATCATGCTTACCCACCCACCAAAAAAAAAAAAGAGAGAAAAATAAAAAATCCTGGTCACCTGCATGGTTAACTTTTCTTTGTTGTGATTTGACTGTATGTATATATTCCAGGATCATATTGTTGGAGCTGTGCTTCTTACAATGAAAAATACATTTCTCACACGTAGCCAATTCAGTCAGCTCTTTTACGGATCTGGTGTATTCACAAGGGGTTTACCTAGCGCCAATTTGGAGAAGGTTTCACTGATAGATTCTGAAGGTCAGGCTGAGTCTGTATTGCCTGCAATATGGAAACCAGAGCCTCTATGGACAGGAAAGCAGGTAGAATTCTTGAAGCATGATGCTATCTAGATATGAATGCAACAATTAGATTCGTGGCACTAGATATGTCAGATTTGTTAACGAATTGCGAATAATATTTTCTTTTCGCTGCCTTTCTAGGTTATCACAGCGTTATTGAACCATATAACTCGAGGCCGCGCACCCTGTACTGTTGAAAATCAGGGGAAAGTTCCAAAGAACTATTTCACCGGTAACAATAATATGAACGGAAAGGAAGATGAAGATCAAAATGCTGAGCACAATTTGTTTGTTTGGAAAAATGAGCTTGTACGTGGTGTGATTGACAAGGCACAGTTTGGGAAGTTTGGTCTGGTGCACACAGTGCAAGAACTTTATGGTTCTAACTGTGCTGGCATTTTGCTCTCTGCTTTGAGTCGTCTATTTACAATCTTTTTGCAGGTTACTGTTATCTTAATTGTAGATTTTCTCACTGAAAATATAATTTCGTGCCTTTGTCCTGATTTATGATTACTAATGTTTTTTATATGTGGCTTAGGTTCATGGTTTCACATGTGGGCTAGATGACCTTATAATATTACCCGATTTTGATGCCGAACGGAAGGATAAACTTGAAGGTGAAGATGTTGGTGAAGAGGTTCACTGCGAATTTGTTAAGTTTAAACCTGGGCAAATAGGTATATTTTTTCCGTAAACTTCTTGCTTGTCTGTTGAGCTTTTCCTTTATATTGCTAGTGTATTTGGAAAGTGTGTGCTTATTCGTTTTCTATTTCTTGTTTCTTTGGTTCTCTAGGTCCTGAAGAACTCCAGTTAGAATTAGAGAAAGTGATAAGCAGCGACAGAGAATCTGCCACTGCATCCTTGGACATGAAAATGAAAAATAAATTAACAAATAAGTTAACGAGAGAGGGGTCCCAGATTCTCAAACATCTTCTTACAGCTGGATTATTAAAACCTTTCCCAAAGAACTGTATCTCTGTTATGACGACAACTGGGGCGAAGGGTAGTACGGTGAGTACAAATGTTTGTCATTCATTAAGTGGGTAGCTTCATGACATTTTCGTGTTTTCTGAAGCACTTGTAACCTATTCTTAGTGTTGTGTCTGGAGTTTGAATGATACAAAATAATACCTATAAACTGATGCAGGACTGTGTACATATTTTGGGTCTACTTACCCTATTTGTGGATGTTTATAAACATCCTGTTATGTGTGAATTTTTTAAAATGTTTGTCATTTTATCTTTTCCTACCGATGGCTGGTTTGTAGTTAATTATGTCATATATGCATCTGATGGTAAAACTGACTCGGTATTTTTGCTCATTTGGATAGGTGAATTTCCAACAAATATCTGCCTATTTAGGGCAACAAGAGCTGGAAGGTAAAAGAGTGCCTCGAATGGTGTCTGGGAAGACGTTGCCTTCATTTCCACCCTGGGATTACGCATCCCGAGCAGGTGGGTTTATCACAGACCGCTTCCTAACAGGCCTTCGTCCTCAGGAATATTACTTCCATTGCATGGCTGGTCGTGAAGGGTAAGGCAAAGTTTCAAATTTTTATTTTTATTTATTTTTATCTTTTTTCCCTTTTCTCCATCTATAGCTGTTTATTATCTTTAGTTACCTTGAAATTCTTTGTTATATTTTACAATTTTCCTGATCATATAAGAACACTAAAAATAATGCACTTTTTTTGGGAAAATGAATCTCGAACTTAGAGTGGTATATTTCTTGACACAGGCTAGTTGACACTGCAGTGAAAACATCCCGAAGTGGATATTTACAACGGTGCCTGATTAAAAATCTTGAAAGCCTGAAAGTCTGTTATGATTATACTGTTCGGGATGCTGATGGTTCCATTGTTCAATTTTACTATGGAGAAGATGGTGTTGATGTGCACCGGACGAGCTTTCTGAAAAATTTTAAGGCGCTGGAAGATGTATGTTTTATTATCTGTTCATAATTTTTCCCCTTTGTTTGAACTATTTTAGTTTCTTTGACATGCTAAGGGGATTGACCTGTTGCCCTCTCATTATTATGGTTCAGAATCGAGAAACTATTTCCCAGAAATTCCAAGAGCAGCGCGAGTTCAATAGTTACATTGAAAAATTGCCTGAAGGGCTTGAACAAGAAGCCAGGCGCTTTGTTAGCTCGACTGAGAAGCTACATAAAAAGCGTACTGGGAAAACGAAGGAGCATCAATCAACCAAGAAAAAGGAAAGAGAGCAAAAGAAGTTCTTAGAGCTGATTAAGCAAAAATATCTCTCAAGTCTTGCCCCATCAGGAGAACCGGTTGGGGTCATTGCTGCTCAATCTATAGGTGAACCATCGACTCAGATGACGTAAGAATCGTTCAGCTTGAATTTCTGATCACTCAATATATTGAAAATTGATTACAGTAATTTTTTTGCATCTTCCTCCTGTCACTAATTGATTCCCGAAACTTCTTCGTATTTTACTCTTTAACTCATGTCTAGATTTCAAAGCTCGCCAAATACGAGGGCCATCATACACCTTAATTGCATGGTTGATTATTTACAGTGTAATATTGAGACTTCTCAGCTTCTTGTTAACTCGATACCTTTGTATCATTTTAGACTAAACACTTTTCATCTGGCTGGCCGTGGCGAAATGAATGTGACACTCGGTATTCCTCGTCTCCAAGAGATTTTGATGACTGCATCAGATGTTATTAAGACTCCCATATTGACGTGCCCCTTTTCGGATTGGAGATCCAAGTAAGTTGCCTTTATTTCACACTGTCGTGCCAGGTTTTCTTTCTTTATTTCACACTGGTAACTCAAATGTAGATATGTCTACAAATAGTAGTTAAAGTGTTGAGTTCCTTTCTTCCCCTTATTGAATCAACAAAATAGAATGATAAAACTGTTAAGACATTCTTAAAAGGGTATTATTTAATATTGTGAAGACTCTAAACTCTACAACAGCAATGAATTTTTTTTTTTCTGTTAATATTTTATTTTTCTCAATTTCAGGCATGACGTGGTATCTCTCGTTTCCCATGTGCGGAAAATCAGTGTAGCAGATTTGGTGGAGAGCATGGAAGTCCATGTCCTTAACCACCACCACAAAGTGGCCAGATTGTACCGTCTGATTATCAAACTCAAGGAGACTGAATTCGTGCCGTTGGCCGACATACACGAAACTCTCAAGTCTACTTTCCTGAGGGCATTGGAGGACGCAATAGAGAGCAACGTGAAAGTCCTTGAGAAAATTGTCGGCATCAAGAATGTCACGTCCAGCTCCCGATCACAAGGATCGTCATACGACGATGAAGATGCTGATGTGGACGAATCAAGCATGGCCACACGGGAAGCAAATATTGATGATGATGATGATGATAATGACGATGATGACATGGGGGATGACCTCGGTGCGGATGCACAAAGGAGAAAACAGCAGGCTACAGATGAGGTGGATTATGATGACGTGTCTGAAGATGAGGATGATTTTCACGAGAAGGGCGGCGCAAGTGATGGAGAGGGTAATGTTGGAAAAAAGGGGGAAGATGAGGAAAAAGGAGAGTCTGAAGACGAGGGCCGAGGAGTTTCTGATGCATTGGGTGCGGAGGAGGAGTTTGTGGCGGAAGCTAAGACGTGGGGCAAAATGGGAAATGAAGCAGTGGATGACTGGGGGGACAAGCCGATTATAGTGACATCCCAGAAAAGAGAATGCAGGGCTGTAACGATGGAAGTTGAAGGGCTGTCATACACGGTCGAGTTCAGGCTCACCGGGGAACCTCATGTTTTGCTTGCTCAGGTATTTTATGTGCTCCGCTGGTAACTTTTTTCATGAATCTCGTTATACATCTAAGAGTGTTATCACTGGTGGTAAGGTGAAAAGTGGTCATATTTATATGAGCCGATGTTGTTGCTGCCTATGGCGGAACCAAAATGAATATATGTATCACATACGCAATAAAAGTGCACACACACACACACCCAAACACATACTTATATATATATATATATAGTGCTGTAAAATCTTGAAATGTCTCACGAGGTATAGCCTAATAGAAATAGTGTTGTTTTGCTTATGCATCACAATCTCTAATTTGTTGTTTAGAAAGATAATACTAATAATAACAAAGAAAAGGAGCAAAGGCGGAAAAGGAAACTGATCTCCACACGTAGAATGAGCAAAAGGAGCCATAGAAAGCAATAAAATTGGAGCATCAAGAAAATGAAGCAAAATTCTTGGAAAAGGGAAAGGAAAAGAAAAATTGAGGGTAGTTCATAAGGAGGCTATGCCACAGGACTATCGGGTTGTCGGAGGCTGGGTTGTCGTAATGACTATATTATTTCTCTCCGAGTTTAGGTGATCGGGCAAATGATGCTTTTTTTTTTAATTAACACCATTCCATCCTTAATGTTTAACAGAACGAAAAACCGATAAATGCTCCTATTTGCTTTAGTACTCATCATCATTTAACTTACTTTCCGGCAAATCATGCAGATTGCCCAAAAAGCAGCAAAGAAAGTTTTCATCAAGAGGTCCGGCAAGGTCAGCCAGTGCAAGGTGGTCGAGTATGACCCAGACGAGAAAACCGTCATATGGGACGACAAACATAAACCCAAACGAGGCCTCGACTCTGCAAAATCATCCCCCCCACCCGACGAGACCACCTCTTACTGGGCCGTAAAAGCCTCGGGAGTCGATTTCTCCTCCTTATGGGAAGAAATGCACGAGCACCTCGACCTAACCCGCCTCTACTCAAACAACGTGCACTCGATGCTCCATACGTACGGAGTCGAGGCCGCACGTGCTACACTAATTCGGGAGGTTAAGCAAGTTTTCGACATTTATGGCGTGAAGATCGATTTTCGGCACCTGAGCTTGATTGCGGACTACATGACCCACACAGGCGGGTATCGGCCGATGAGCCGGCACGGAAGCATATCCGAGTCGCTTTCTCCTTTTCTCAAGATGTCGTTCGAGACAGCCACAAAGTTTATTGTCGAGGCAGCTAGCTATGGAATGACCGACAATTTGGAGACGCCTTCATCGAGGCTTTGCCTGGGCTTGCCTGTGAAGATGGGGACTGGTTGTTTTGAGTTGATGCAGAGATTGGATCTCTGAATGTGAAGATGGGAGTTTGGAGATCTTATGTTTTTTCTGTCAATTTATTTACTTTTGTTGTGCTGTTTAAAGAGATGAGTAGGAAATAGGGGTGGCCATTTTAGGGGGTGTACCCTCATTTTTGTCCTCTTTCTTTTTTTTTTTTTTTTTTTTTTTTTTTTTTTTTTTTTTTTTTTTTTTNNTTTTTTTTTTTTTTTTTTTTTTTGGTGATGTAAAGCAAGTGTTGCTTGATACTGTGGTAAAAACATTGTCAATTTAAGACAAATAACACAGTAATGAATCATATTTACTTTACATTACCTCTTGGAAAAGGTTATATGTGTTGTTAAAACATAGTACATTTTATTTTAAAGAACAGTTTTCTATGAAGTGTAAGCTATGATTTATAGTTTTCTACACTATCCTTTTCTTTTCATTTGTCTATGCGCTAAAATGGTATTTTAGTAATTTGGTGTTTCAAATTGTTTGGTATGCAATGTTTTGTGACTAAAGGATAGATTTGAGGTCAACTAGAAGTTGTGGTATGTCACAACTTGTAATTTAATTGTTACCTAATTGTTTGGTAAGTAAAACTTTGAAATAACTTTTTTGTAACCAAAGGGTAAATTTTGGAAAAATTAAACATAAGCTTTTGGAAAAGAAATTATGTTTTTTGAATCTATCTAAACTGTTAATTGAATCTTCTCTGTCACACTTCTATTTATGTTTTTAATTTTTATTTTTATTTTTTTTTTTTGGTAGAAAGAGGGAGGCAAAGCCCAACAAAAGTCAAAACTACAAGACTACGCAACGAGGATAAGCAATTCCCGCTAAATCATGCTCCAACCAAACCTTAACCCCGTTCAACGGATTATACAGTTTAAAGTAAGCAGACGAACCCAACGCCGCTTGTGATGCTAAATGATCAGCTGCATAATTGGATTCCATATAAATATTGTGGATCACCACTTCCCAATTGCGCCTCAAGAGAGCCCTTATACCCAAAAGCAAGCCCCGATAAATCCCTGATGGTTCTTCGTTGTTCAACACCATATGAACAATACTAGAGTTATCAACCTGGACTAAGATTTTTCGACCCTGAAGCTCCCAAGAGAGTTGTAATCCGTGGGATAAACCCCAAAGTTCTGCCCCGATTATTGAACAAAAGCCAATGTTGTGCATGAACCCACCAACCCATCTCCCATGTGAGTCTCGAATGAGGCCTCCTGCTGCAGCTAACCCCGACAGTCTATCAAAAGTTCCATCAGAGTTGACCTTCCACCAGCCCGGCTCCAGCGGTCGCCATTTGATGAGCTGCCACTCCCACACAAGACCTGTTCCTCCTAGTCGCCTATTAGACGAATAGAAGCTTCAATGGCCATCACAACCTTCCTTATCTCCTGCACCCTCACATCCACACTGCAAACCTTCCCTGGAAGTAAATGTAAGACATTTCAAGTAGAAAGTATATTGACAAATTGTAACTAATTATTAGTCTGCATATGCATAATAGCAACCTTAAAGGAAATCCAAAAGTTTCGGCCTGTTTACCCATCGAGTCCAGTAGATATATTTTTGAACCCAATATATTATGGGCCTCCAGCCCATTAGATTGCCCGCAGTACAGACATTTCAAATGCACCTCACCGCACACTAACATAACATCCATCTCCATCAAAAACCCTGAACCCTATTCCTTTACAGTCCTCATTTTTCCATTTGCACCAGTTAAACCCTAAAAACGAAATTAAAAAAACCGCCGCCGCCGCCGCCGCCATGGCCGATCTTCAGGCATCCAATCCCGAGAAATCGAAGAAGAAGAAAAGCAAGTCTAAGGATGAACCAGAGGAGAAAATCGAAAACGACGCCGTCGACTACCTGATAAAGCCCCAGAGCTACACTCCGGCCATCGACACCTCCCAGTGGCCGATTCTCCTCAAGAACTACGAAAAGCTCAATGTACGAACCGGACACTACACCCCTATCCCCTCCGGTTACTCCCCCCTGAAACGCCCCCTGGCCGAGTACATCAAGTATGGCATCCTCAACCTCGACAAGCCGGCGAACCCTTCCTCCCACGAGGTCGTCGCCTGGATCAAGCGCATCCTTCGGGTCGAGAAAACTGGGCACTCGGGCACCCTCGACCCGAAGGTCACCGGAAACCTGATCGTCTGCATAGACCGAGCCACCCGTTTGGTCAAGTCCCAGCAGGGTGCCGGGAAGGAGTACGTCTGCGTGGCTCGACTGCACTCGAAGGTCCCCGAGGTCTCAAAGGTTTCCCGAGCTCTCGAAACTCTAACAGGTGCGGTTTTCCAGCGTCCTCCTCTGATTTCAGCTGTCAAAAGGCAGCTTAGGATTAGAACTATTTACGAAAGCAAGCTGCTTGAGTATGATGTCGATAGGCATTTAGTTGTTTTCTGGATCTCGTGTGAGGCCGGGACTTACGTGAGGACTCTGTGTGTGCATTTGGGGCTTTTACTGGGTGTGGGAGGGCATATGCAGGAGCTGAGGAGGGTTCGGTCCGGAATTTTGGGGGAGAAGGATAATATGGTCACCATGCATGATGTGATGGATGGGCAATGGGTGTATGATAACTACCGAGAAGAAACGTATCTGAGGAGAGTAATTATGCCGTTGGAGGTGCTTTTAACCAGTTACAAGAGGCTTGTTGTTAAAGATTCTGCAGTTAATGCCATTTGTTATGGTGCGAAATTGATGATTCCTGGTTTGCTGAGGTTTGAAAATGATATCGAGGTTGGTGAAGAGGTTGTCCTGATGACGACTAAGGGTGAGGCGATTGCACTTGGAATTGCTGAGATGACGACAGCTGTGATGGCCACGTGTGATCATGGGACGGTGGCCAAGATAAAGAGGGTTGTAATGGACAGGGACACTTATCCCCGTAAATGGGGGCTTGGCCCGCGGGCTTCAATGAAAAAGAAGCTGATTGCTGAAGGGAAATTGGACAAGCGTGGGAAGCCGAACGAGAGCACCCCGGCCGAGTGGATGAGGAATGTGGTTCTGCCGACCGGAGGGGATACCGTGGTTGCCGGCCTAGCGGCAGGTAGTGTGGAGCCTCAGCCGGCCTCTGAAGATGGTGAGAAGAAGAAAAAGAAGAAGGGTGAGGAAGGGGGTGACGAGGGGCGTAAGCGTAAATTAGACGATGTGGATGTTGGTAGTCCTTTGACAGAAAGTGATGTTAAGAAGGCTAAAGTGAAAGGGGAGGAGATGAAAGTAAAGGCTGAGAATGTGGAGTTAGAAGAATCTGAGAAAAAAGAGAAGAAAAAGAAGAAGAAGAAAAACAAGGAGGGTGCTGGTGAAGGTGAGGATGTGAAGAAGGATGAGACTCTGGTAGTGTCCAATGAGGAGAAATCCGAAAAGAAAAAAAAGAAGAAGAGCAAGAAGGATAAGAATGCTGAAAATGTGGACTCTGGTGTCGAGCTTGATGCTGATGATGATGGTGCAAGCAAGAGTGAGAAGAAGGAGAAGAAGAAAAAGAAGCACAAAGATGCTGAGCAGGAGTGAGGATAAAGGCCTGAGGTAAAGTAGTCGATAAGAATGTTATTGTGAGATCAATGTGTTTATCCACAAAGAAAGTCTGGCCTTTTCTAAAGTATTTCTGTCTATTTGAGGGAGATCGTTCATCTAGCTTTTCTTGACTAGAGTGTTTGATCATGGACTTGGTTTAGGAGCGTACTACACTTGATGGTTTTTGATTTTTTATTATTTTGCATAAGGTTTTGTACTTTATTATTCAGATGTTTTTTATTATGACTTTGTTAGTAACATTATCTTGTTATCTGTTATATTATTCGGTGAAGTGCCGTTTAAGTTTACGGCTTATGCCTTGTTGTTAATTGCTATCCCTTGATGAATGCGGTTGAAAGGCTTGATTTCAGGATGAAAGCCATATAACATAGCACAATCCTCATATTCCACTCTGATACTTGGAGAAATGGTTTACAATTCATTTCTTTTACATACTGTGAATAGGTGCGACCGTGCGAGAAACTTCCATTGCGCCTCATCTTAGTACTGTTATCTTTGTGAACTAAAAAAATATTTGCATGTATTCCAGAATCTCTCTCTATTTATGTAGCAATGCTGAAACATTCAACTTTCTAGGCTGCAACCGAGCCGAGTTGAGCATTGGCATTATTAAGCCGCCATGCTCGATTATCTTGACGAGCCTGTCTTGCCAGGCTCGTGGCTTTGCTTGACTCGACAACCAAAACATAAATGCTTGAGATCAGTCGGGCTTGACTTGAATGTGATCAGCTTGAGATTGGCTTGAAAGTTATATAATTAGAAAATGTCTAATGAGGGGCAGTAGGTAATTTTATGTACATTTGAGCGAGTGTACAAACTACAAACTACATGCTCGAGTTCGAATTCAAAATGCTTGAGCTCAGTCTAGTATTTGTGGCTCGATTGCAGCCCTATTTCTTCCAAAATTTTAAAGAACAGTTGGATTTTTAAGTTGAGAAAAAACATTGTTCAAAGCCATAGGGCAGGGCATACTAAACTAAGTACTAATTTTGAGTTTGGTTAATAGTTTTTGACCCGTCTTATACTAAAGATGAGAAAAAAAAAAGGGAAAACAAAAGAGAAAAAAAAATAGACCAAATAACATAATTTTAGGTGCTCAAGGGGTATAAACTTTTTACAAATAAAAATCCATGTTGTTTCAATAATTATACCTAACTTTTGGTCGATGAGTCACACTTTCTAACAAAAATACACATGACTCGTATTTATATTATGTAATGTCATATCTAATCGTTAGTCACACTTTCTAATAAAAATGCATATAACTCGTATTTATATTATGTAATGTCATGTTTCTGTTTATGTTATTTTGTAAAGTATGACATTTAACTTTAAAAATGTATATATATTTTTCTAACAAAGTATGACTAATTAAGCATTTGTTTATATTATTTTATTGACTATGAAACTTGATTTTAAAAATGTATCTATACTTTTTTTAACGAGGTACAACTAATTAATTGTCTGTCTATTAGCAAAAAAGAAAAAAATAAAAAATAAATAAATTTTAGACATGAAGCCCAATTAAGTCGTTAGATG
>CACSLK010011299.1:335449-350187 GCA_902706635.1 Striga hermonthica | reverse complement strand
GGTATGACCACCGATACGGTATTTAAAACACTACTCCTTAGTGGGCAATTAACTTAAATATTTACTTTGGACCAAAATCTTGAGTGTCTGTGTATCTCTGATATACTTTATGGATCAGAACTATAAAATAAGAGCCAACCATCAAAATTTCTAGACTATAAGGCCCATTTTCCCTTTTATTTTCATATTTTTTTTTTTTGCTAATTTACTATTATTATTATTTTTGAACAACAGAAACTAGCAAATTGCATTAGGGATTAATATCATCTTTAAAATATTGTGTTCATTTTTCTTTTCTTTTTCTTTCTGGTTGATCACTTATAAATAGAGCCGTTAAATGAAACGAGCAGTTAGCGTGCGCTGCTCGGCACGAGAACGCTAGTTCATTTAAAATTTGTTTAGCTAAAGGCACACAAATAAAATTTTTATATCCTCCTTATATATAATTCACGAATGCGCTGAACCTACGTGACTGCTTTTGGTGCTTCGGAATCCTATTTGACGAAGAATCATGTTTCGTAATTAGGTTTGGATAAATAATATTGATATATTAATAATTAATAATCTAGGTTCGGGTATTCCATAAATATTATTTAGCTAACTTAGGTATTTTAATATCACTTTTACTAATATAACCCTTTAATTCTTTGTAATTTTACCCATTTTAGGCACTAAGTGACTAATATGTCCCTGAATTTTGATTTGTTTCCTTCAATAAGCTATTGAATTATAAAAGTATTTTAAAAGTTGATAACTTTTGTATTTCTTATCGGTTTTACATATATAATATATCAAATTAATCATCTTTTGATGATCTTCGATTTGACATCCATATTGTATATATGAAATAAATAAATTATATTTATCTTTATAATAATAAAAAATAATAATATTTATTAAAATTCATTAGAAAAATAAAATTATTTATCCATTGATATATTTATATGTAATGTAGTTATATATTGTAAGTTAAAAAAATTAGTATAATACAACACAAGTAAGTTGCACAAATAAAAAGTGTCATAATAAATATATAATAATATATATTCTTATAAAATGTATTTAAATTTTCAAACTACTTTTTCTCATTAATTTTAGATTTTAAGAAAAAAATTAGCAAGCACCCGTGTAATACACGGGTGTTGTACTAGTAACTTTTAATAGCACATCTCGTTAAAATTCGAGTTTGTGTAGTAAGAATTTATAAATAACCAAACTCAAATACCGATTAATTTTGTTAAATTGCCGAACTCAACTGGAATAAAGGTAGAATTTAAAGCTAACCATATTAGTAATAATAAACTAAAAATCAAAGTTACTACAATTCCATTTTATTCACACTTATTTTTCAGTTTTCATTCAAAAAGAAGAAACAAAGAGTTCACCTTGTTTCATGGGACGCGGTCTGCCAACCTAGGGAACACGGCGGCCTTGGAATCAAACGCCAACGAGAAATGAACTCGGCTTTATTAATGAAGCTGGGGTGGGCCATCTTGACCAAGCCCGATATTCTATGGGTTCGCCTTCTCCGAGCCAAGTACAGGTTGATTCCAGCTTTGATGGATGCGGCCTTTGAATTCCCGAAAGGGTCAGCTACTTTACGTGCAATTAGTAAGGTGTGGCCGCTACTGAAGCGGGGGGTGCGCTGGTCTATCGGAGATGGTGTTACTGTTCGATTTTGGAAAGATATTTGGACCCACAGCCCGCGCCCGCTTATTTGCGACGCGTTAGGCCCTGTCCCGGAAAATCAACTTGAGTGGCGGGTGTGTGACTATGTCGATGACGAGGGTCATTGGAACTGGGACCTTTTTAGCACCCTCGTGCCGGCCGGGATGTTGCTGCGTATCGCTGCCATTATGCCACCGTCGAGTTTGGCCGGACCTGACAATATGTACTGGGGTTTCTCTGAAAATGGATGCTTCACCACCAAGTCCGCTTACTCGTCGCTTTTTCCCAATTCCCCGGCACGGGACCGAGCCGGGTGGAGAATTATTTGGAGATGGGTTGGACCGCAGCGGGTTAGACAATTTCTTTGGCTCGCTGTACAAGAAAAGTTGCTCACAAATGTAGAGAGGCACCGACGGCACTTAACGCAATCACCTTTGTGTTCTTTATGCCGACGAGCGGAGGAATCGACTCTACATTGCCTTCGTGATTGTGTAGGAGCTAAGCAAGTATGTAAGGCTTTGATTCCTGTAAGTCATCATTTGGTGTTCTTTTCTATGCCTTTGCGGGAGTGGATAATTCAAAACTTGCAAAATGGGCTACAAATTGGGGTTGTTGTGTGGGAAATGGTTTTTGGTGTCACGGTGTGGCAAGTGTGGCGGGGACGAAATGAAAAGATTTTTTCGGATAAAGATTTCATCGTAGCTAATAAAATTCGGGAAGTCCGCTCTTTTGTTCATGGGATCCGCCTCACCAACTCAGTGGAGACCCACTTAGGCGGCTTCAGTTTGGGTAGAGGAGTCCACTTCATTCGATGGAAGGCCCCTGAAGATGGTACGATTAAGATCAACACCGATGGATCACTTCTACCTTCGAGTGGGATGGCGTCTACTGGGGGTCTGGCTCGTGATGCTAATGGTAGATGGCTTGGGGGGTTTGTGATGAATATTGGGTTTTGTTCCATTACCGGAGCGGAGTTGTGGGGCCTTTTTCACGGGCTGATGCTAGCCTGGGAGTTGGGTTTCCGTAAGGTTCGGGCTGAAGTCGATAGTTTGAGTGTAGTGAAGATGGCGACGGGGAATTCGACTGAGAATCTCGGCATCCATGGCCGCCTGGTTCGGGCAATTAGGGAGCTACTGAGACGAGCTTGGGTGGTCAGTGTGTCTCATTGTTATAGGGAGGCCAATTTTGCAGCCGACTGTTTGGCGACCCTAGCCCATCATTGTCCTAGTGGGTATCAACGGCTTCAAGATCCACCGTCGGCAGTTAAACCGTGGCTACAGCATAACCTTATTGGCGTTGCTCACCCGCGGAGTATAGCTGTCTAATGGTTTTAGGCTTTTTGCCTCCTTTGTACCAAAAAAAAGTCTCCCCAATCCAAATTGCTTGTCCCACAAATAACCTTCCAAATTATATGACCTGCGTGGACCTTTATTTTATTTCTTTCCTCAACAATATTTTTCCAAATACAATTTGTCTTTCCCTAACAAAACTCCAAGCATCGGCTCATTTAATTGCACTATAATGGGCCCAAATAATTTTAGACCTTTATTGCATGAGCCCAACTAACGGGTATCTTCGTCTAATGCATCAGATCTACAAATTGCCCCAAAATACTGAAAATAATACACAAAATATCAAAGCAAATGAATTCGTTCAAATAATAAATAGGCCAGAAAATATAAATATGCGAATAAATTAAGCATATAAAAATACACCATTACATATATAAAACGTGTACATTTTTCGACCTATCAATTGGAATATCTATGCCTGATTTTGGGTGGGCCCTTTTGTTAAAATAAAGCAAATAAAACAACACCGACATGTAGGAAACTTCATGAAACAAATTAATTAAGCAAATTAGAATTGCCTAGAAACTTTAAGTCGGTTTATCCACCAACATTAAAAACTATAAATATATGTAGGCCAAGTGTTAGAAATCAATTGAGTGGAGTCTTTAGTGAGTCTATATATATATAATTGCTAGCATGCAGCATTAAATAAAACCTATTTAATAAAACCTCTAAAATTTTCCCTCTATTTTCAGTTACAAAATTCATCATTAATATTTTTTTACTTCTCACATTAATACACCATATTGATTGTAATCATGTATGTTTATATTATATTATATAATAGTTATAGCTAATACCCGCTAATTATAATTCACAATAAATATAAATTACATAATTATAAATAATTGTTTACAGTTACATAATTATATTATTTATTTTAACATCAATATTATCTTTTTTTTTGTATCTCATTTTTTTTAAAAAAAAAAACAATTAGTAAATTGTTTTAATGGCACAGTCAAACAACTTTAGAATCTCATATACAATTGTTTTTTAATAATAATAATAATAATAATAATAATAATAATAATAATAATAATAATAATAATAATAATAATAATAATAATCTAAATATATATAATTGTTGGTTCATGAGTATTTAATAAAACCTATTAAATTCTACCTATGTGGCAATATAATTTTTTCCCTCAAAAAACCGTTGCTTTTTATTTATTTAACCCCTTATTTAATTATTAGATAATCAACACACTAATCACTTTAAAATTACAAAAATCATTTTAAATTTTTGATTTACTTACAGCTGACCATATAATGTGTTGACTATTTAACGTGATTAGATGTTATTGTTGTGGTTATATTTAAATTAACTTCTTTTGGAAAATAAAAAATGTATTTGAAATTCCTAAATAAATAATAATAAATAATTAGAAAAAAAAAAAGATACATACCAAAATATAAATTACATCCAATATGATAAACACAATTTTATAAAAATAAATATTTCAGCTCATTTAATTGTAAATTTGGCAAAAATCATTAACCATTATATGTATACGAATAACTCACAATACTTTATTTATATATCTGTGCAAATGCACAGGTCAAATACTAGTTATTATAGAAAGAGGTAACCTAAAAAAAACCCAAAATAGTAAATAAAAAATACACAAAAATCCCACCAAAATATTTACCAATAATAGTAATTTTTTTGAAAAAATTCGCATTATCCCGCCTATTATAGCTCAGTTATATTTTGAAATTTTTGGAAATCTATATATATATATATAATTACTAGCTAATCCTATTTAATAAAACATTTAATAAAAACATTTCACTTTCCCTCCAAAAGGAGTTACATGTTTTTAATTAATTACTCACTAATCCACATTTAAGAAGGTTTCTTTTAGTTAAACCTAATTAGTTAATGACTAATTTAAAAAGGTTTTTTTTTAGTTAATCCCACATTTATGTTTTTTATTCTCATCTATATATATAAACGTGGCAATCATTATTGTTGTGCAGAAACTATATATTATTATTTTTTATTCCATTATGAATTGAATAAGCAATTAAAGTTATAAAAAATATTAATAAATGTAATAAATACAAACATTATAATACATATCATGTTACATTACAATATAAAAAATGAAATTATTTTTTTTTTTGTAATTTAATTTCCAGCCATACTTTATCAAACATATAGCTGCAAAATGATAAGAAAGATTAGTTTCATAATTAAAATAAAAATTTAGCTCCTCCAAATGGTAAAACCTTATAAATTAGTAGTATAGATACATTTAAATGACATATAATTTATAAAGTTAGACTATACGCATAATAAGATGAATTAAAAAAAAAAGTTATGAAGTAAATAAATATATTAACAGTATATATAATTATTAAATCAAAGTCTATATTGTCAATATTATCATTTAAAAAGTTAATGGCAGATTATTGTATAATATAGAAATATCAAGCATAATTAATATTCAACAAAAAAAAAGTCAAATCTATATGAAAAAATAAAAATTAAAAACACAACAAATTATGTGGAACATTATTGGACACTATACAATATAGAAAGAAATATAATTTGATTTCCCTATCATTATCAACACATTCAACTTTTACCAAGACATCTGCCTTTATATTAAAATCAATTTTTTGCGTAAAATTTTCAAAAATAAAAATTCCTACACTTTTAAACATTAAACAAGAAATTCCTAATATGCGATAAATATATGTAAACAGATTTGTTATAAACTTACCTAATATTTCTAAATTTTGAACAAAATACTAAAAACTTTGAAAAACTTCGGCAAAAGAATTTGAACAACTTCGAAAAGCGATTTTGAACAAGTGTTATCAAAGCTTCACTTACTGATATGATGAGAAAGACGAGAAAGAATTGAACTATTTAGTGTTCAGAATCTGAACAAAATACATAAAATGTTACGTATGTTATAAACATATATGAACATATATGTTATAAACTTACCTATATATTTGTTAGTAGAGCTGAACAGATCTGTTAGAAACTTACCTATTTTTCAAACCCTGAACAAAATACATAAAAGTTTTAAAATGTTCGACCAATGTCATGTTCTCTTCAAAAAATAATTTTGAAAAACATCTAGATAATTTCGAATTATGTATAAAATATGATATATCTTTGAAGTTTATTCAAAAAGAATTTTGAAAAACGACACAGATCATTGAAAATAATAAAAAATAAAAACTATGTTTAACAAAAAATATTTCAGCTCATCATAGATTTGTAATATTATCGCTCGATTTTGACCGACCTGTTAAGATTTAGCAACAAAGTTTAAGAAATCGGGATGAATATTTATTTTTCGATCACTACTGTTGGCCACAAAAACAACATTTCTCGGATTTTTTTTAATTTATTTTTTAAGCCTTTACTGGGAGAAAATATCCGGTAAAACATTTATTTTGTATTGAATCTCGTCGAGTTTGTCGTAAGGTCGGGTTAAGGATTAGAGTTTCAGACAGAGTGAATAACGAAAGAACCGCCGACATCAAACAAAAAAATTGGCTTACATCACTCAAGGAGTTTATCACTATTTATAGTCATGTTATCATTGACCTGTTTTATATTTGATTTTGGCTACCCTAAAAAATTAAGTGGATTTCTAATTTGGGCTTTTTTTTTATCATTCAACCGCCCAAAAATTGTCATTTTGTTCAAATGTCTTAAATATTGGGCACATATCATTATTTATCAACCAAATACAATTATTTATTTTGTAATATTTTGTTGGTATTTTTATAGTATTTTTTTTTTAAATTTCCTATATGATCTATAATACAAAATGCAATAATATTTTAAAAAATAAAACCATTATATGTCTTAATTTGAAGATAGTGATTTGTAGTGATGGAGATTCAATTGATAGAAAAATCACAAACGTTGTATATAAAGAATTGTTTAACAATATTTAGTTATTATTTTTTAGAACAATTTTCCAATAATTATATTATGATTTTTACTATTGTTTATATCTTTTTATTTTTTTTTGTTCTATTATAATGCTTTCCGTGCAAATGCACGGGTTAAAAACTAGTTTAATTAATTATGAGTGCTCAATTCTGAGAGTTTCAGTAAAGTGAGAAGAGTGCTTGTGAGATTGTGAAAGTAGTAAATTTGTAATAAAATATCTTTTATAATAAAATCAATTTGGTGTATTGTTTAGTTTTATTTTCAACACGTGGTATCAGAGCCACGTCTGGAAAGTTCAAGCTCGTGCCTATTTATTCAGGGCTCATCACTATCCGTTAACTAGGGGGAGATTATTGAGTTCAAAGGCATCGTGCACAATTAAAAGAAATTATGAAGTGTGTGAGGCTTGCTTGGTTACGAGGAGGTAGTCCAAGTCACGATGGCGGATCTACAATCAGTAGGCGGAATGGAGAAACTCAATAATCAAAATTACACCACATGGAGGACATGCATGGAGTCGTATCTCCAAGGCCAAGATCTATGAGAAATTGTTGGCGGAGAAGAAGTCATACCACCCGAAGAGGCTGGGGCATTACGTAAATGGAAGATAAAGGTGGGAAAGGCCATGTACGCACTCAAGGCGACTATTGACAAAGAGCTGTTGGAGCACATACGGGATGCAAACACTCTAAAACAAGCGTGGGACACTCTTGGAGCATTATTTTCCAAAAAGAATGAGTTCAAGCTGCAACTTCTTGATAATGAGCTCCTATCACTCAAACAAGGGGAGATGACGGTACGCGACTACTTTAACAAGGTACGAACTCTTTGTCGTGAAATCTCTGAATTGAACCCCACTGATAATGTTTCAGAAGCTAAGATTAGAAGAATTATCATTCATGGCTTAAGACCCGAATTTAGGGGGATCATAGCTGCTGTACAAGGTTGGTCTGAGCAGCCTTCTTTGGTAAATCTTGAAAATATACTAGCCGACCAAGAAGCGCTGACCAGACAAATGGCGGAAGTCTCATTAAAGAAAGAAGATGAAGCTTTATTTAGTTATAAAAAGAATATGTGACCACGCCAACAAAATAAAAGAGACAAAAAAGAATATATTAAAAAGGAAGGAAGAAGCTCTGAAACAAAAGGGGTCCAACAAGATCGTTATAAGAAATATCAGACGTCTAAGGGGAATAAAAAGGGCTCGTGCTATGTATGTGGCAAGTCGAATCACTATGCCAGAGACTGTTGGCATAGGAAAAAGGCTGCTGAAGGGAATATAGCAACGTCCAACAACCAGGAGACTAACAACAGTGAAGAAGAGTGGGACATAAAAGCATCTATGGCGATAATTGAGGAGATCGTCCCTATTATATCAAAGGAGGCCTGTAAAGAAGAGCAATCAAGTCTAAATGAAGAGACGGCATTGACTGTCGTTGTACCTGGACGAATAGATGATGAGAATGATTGGATCGTGGACTCGGGATGCTCCAATCATATGACAAGAGATAAAGAAAAGTTGCAGAACACAACTGAATACAACAGAGGTCGGATAGTCATCACTGCTAACAATTCAAGGTTGCCAATAGCCCATATTGGCAAGACAGTCATCACTCCACGGTTTAGTCATGGTCAAGTGCAACTGTAGGATGTCTACCATGTCCCAGGTATGAAGAAAAATCTTCTATCAGTATCACAACTGACAACTTCAGGAAATTATGTTATTTTTGGACCCAATAACGTCAAGGTGTACGAAATCCCAAAATTATCGGCACACATCATGGAGGGTTGAAAGCCTGAGTCCATCTACATAATGTCAACAGAGTCTGCTTATGTAGATAAGACTCGGAAAAATGAAATGGCCAATTTATGGCATGCGAGGCTGGGACATGTGACCTATCATAAGCTTAAGGTGATGATGAAGAAATCAATGTTGAAGGGCCTCCCTCAACTGGAAATAAGAGATAACACAATATGTGATGGCTGTCAATATGGTAAAGCACATCAACTATCATATGAAGATTCAAGCTACAGAGCAAAAAAGCCTCTAGAGACAATTTACTCTGACATATTCGGGCCAGTTAAACAACCTTCGATCAGCGATGTGTGCTATATGGTGACATTTATCGACGACTTCTCAATGTACGTTTGGGTATTCTTTATTAAAGAAAAATTAGAAGCATTCACAAAGTCTAAAAATTTCAAAGAATCTGTTGAAAGAGAAGTCGGAGATAAGATCCAGTGCCTTCGCATGGATAACAGGGAAGAATACACATCAATAGAATTCTCCCGATTTCTGAAGAAGCATAAGATACACCATCAGCTGACGTGTCCAAACACACCTCAGCAAAATGGCATAGCAGAAAGGAAAAATCAACACTGGCAGAAACGTGTCGAAGCATGATATATGCAAAGAGCGTACCAGCAAGGTTCTGGGATGAATGTATGAAGACGGCGGCCCACGTGATACATCGGCTACCACAAGCAAAGTTGGGATTCATGTCACCATTCGAAAAGCTATGGAAAATCAAACCAACTGTTAGCCACTTCAGAGTCTTCGGATGCGTCTGTTATGTGTTCGTACCAAGTCACTTATGGAGCAAATTTGACAAGAAGCAATCAGATGCATATTCTTGGGATATGACAACCAAAGAAAAGGGTGGAGATGCTGCGATCCATCAACCGGTCGGTGTTACACATCATGCAACGTGATTTTTAATGAAGCATCTTCTTGGTGGACACCGCAGAAGTCGGAGCTACCAAATTCAAAAGAAATCGAGGATAAACTCCAGAAATGGGTGAAACTTCCAGAAGCAACTCAAAGAATGGAAGAATCAGACGAGGAAGGGGAGTCACCAAGAACAACTCAATGTTTTTGACAGACCGATGTATATGAAGTAACTCCAGAAGTAATGAGGTCAACTGAACTCGAGGAGATTGAGCCACCAGCAGAGAAAGGAGGCGAAGTACCGGCAAGAACACAACTATTACGAAGATCTTTCAGACAAAAGAGGCCAAATCCCAGGAACGCCAATATAGCCTTAGAAGAAGATACAAGTATAAAGGAGCCACAAATATTTGAGGAAGCAATTAAACATAAAGAATGGATAAAACCAATGAATGAGGAGATAATGGCTCTAAGGCAAAATGAAACATGGGACTTAGTACCCTAACCAGGTGAAGTTAAACCCATATTTTGTAAATGGGCCTATAAAATAAAAAGGCAGCCTGACAGATCAACTGAAAGATATAAAGCTCGTCTTGTTGTACGAGAATTCTCACAGCAGTACGGGCTAGACTACGACGAGACATTTAGTCCGGTGGAAAAATTTACAACAGTTTGAGTACATATTGCACTGGCAGCAAGCAAGTCCTGAAAATTATGGCAGATGGACGTGAAGAATGCATTTCTACATGGAGAGCTCGACAGAGAAATATACATGGTCCAACCTGCAGGGTTCGAGGATAGGGAGAATCCAGGCTACGTGTGCAAACTAAAGAAGGCTCTATATGGGTTAAAGCAAGCGCTACAAGCATGGTACGGTAAGATCGCTGAATTCTTGATTCAGTGTGGATATTCTGTTGCACCAGCAGACTCGAACCTCTTTATCAAGAAACGAGAAAGAAAACTAGCAATAATGCTAGTATATGTTGATGATATCATCATCACTGGAGATGATGAAGAAGAAATACAACAAACAAGAAAGAATTTATTGGTGAGATTCCAAATGGAAGAACTTGGAGAATTTAAGCACTTTTTGGGGCTTAAGCTAAAAGAAAAAAACGACGGTCTTTTATTGTGTCAGTCACAATATGCTAAAGATTTATTGAAGAAATTCAGCATGACTGAGTACAAGCCTTTATCAACTCCAGTTGAAGCAAACGCCAAGATATGTGCTCAAGATGAAAAAGACTTGGAGGATGCAACTATGTACAGGCAGCTGGTTGGAAGCCTAATCTACCTAACCCTAACACGGCCAGGCATTTCATATGCAGTGGGATTGCGAATCGATTCATGGAGAAACCAAAGAAGCCACACCTCGAGTTAGTCCGACGCATACTAAGGTATGTAAAAGGATTAATCGATTATGGACTATTTTATCAAAGGAATAAAGATTCCAAAATTATTGGCTATTGCGATGCGGACTATGCCGGATGTCGTGATACGAGAAGGTCCACTACTGGGTATGTGTTCAAGTTTGGGTCGACTGCAATATCACGGTGTAGCAAAAGACAATCGACAGTGTCCCTTTCAACAGCAGAGGCCGAGTATCGAGCAGCGGTAATGGCGGCACAAAAAAACAAATGGCTTATGCAACTATTAAAAGATCTACATCAGCCATTTAGCTATGCAGTACAACTATATTGTGATAACCAATCCACTATATGCATAGCAGAGAATCCCGTATGCCACGCGAGAACAAAATATGTCGAAGTTCACTATCACTTCGTTAGAGAAAAAGTGCTCAAAGGGGAGATAAAGATTGAGCTTGTTGTTATTGAAGACCAAATAGCCGACGTGTTCACTAAAGGGCTCAATTCTTTAAAATTTGAAGATTTTCGAACACGCCTTGGAATGATTCGAGAAGAAAACATGACTCGAGAAAATGTCGATGTTGAGGGGGAGTGTTAAAATAAAGCAAATAAAACAACACCGACATATAGGAAACTTCATGAAACAAATTAATTAAGCAAATTAGAATTGCCTAGAAACTTTAAGTCGGTTTATCCACCGACATTAACAACTATAAATATATGTAGGCTAAGTGTTAGAAATCAATTGAGTGGAGAGTACTTATTGAGTTTAATTAATTATGAGTGCTCAATTCTGAGAGTTTCAGTAAAGTAAGAAGAGTGTTTGTGAGATTGTGAGAGTAGTAAATTTGTAATAAAATATCTTTTATAATAAAATCAATTTGGTGTATTATTCAGTTTTATTTCCAACACCTTTTTCGTATTTAGCTCAGAATTGAAGCTGGTAATGACGAAAACTGCATTTGGCAATCGTTGTTATATACCTATTAGATTAGCTTTTTTGTTGAAATCAAATCAGTTGAGCGAGTAAAGAATAATAACGGGGCCAAGGAAATTTATGTAGGAACATTATTGAATAATCCAAACTATTTCTATGGTCGAACTTATATGTTTCCTCATGTTCACAGTCGTACTCCACGAATCAGATACTCGTGCATTTTGCACTCTCGATTTCAGTATTTAGTTTATTTTTCGCACATTTTTCCAATGATGTACATACTTCAAATATCATGTCTACTTAAACGAATCAGATACTCGCGCATTTTGCGCTCTCGGTTTCAGTATTTAGTTCATTTTGGCTTATTTTCCCGACAGGAACTCACTGAGGACCAGAAGAACTGGAAATGCTCGACGACAAACTGAAAGTAAACTGGGAAAGTTATAATATAAATCAATCTTACGAGAACTCGCAGCAAGGAGGAGTGTTTTCTTCTTCAGGAACTGCTATTATGTGGTCACATAATCAAAGAAGAACGGCGCTTATTATCTGGAGAACTGCAAAAAAACTTGTAATTGGGTTTAAAAGCCTCATAATAGTAGAGGAGTAGTCTCTGCTGCTAAGTTTTGTATGTGTGTGTGTTGGTATCAAAATAATTTGTGATTATAATTGAAAAAAAAATAATAGTAAAGAAAATATATTTATATATATATATGTGTGTGTGTGTGTGTGTGTGTGTGTGTGTGTGTGTGTGTGTATGTGTGTGTGTGTGTGTGTGAAGAAATAAAGTGAAAGACTTGTTTTCTTAAGATCAATTTCACTTCTTCTTCTTGCATTTCTTCCTTCCGAACACATGAATATATATAGCATACAACGGAAATCTCTAGACTCCCATCATTAGAATTACCAACTAATGACAACTAATACAACAAATAATTGATCATTATTACAATCAATAATTGATTCTAGAATGATCATTAATTTTTAACACTCCCCCTTAATGATCATTCTTATAATTCCAAGTTTTTCATGTAAAGTCTCGAATCTTGGTCGCGGTAAAGCTTTTGTGAAAATATCTGCAAGTTGATATTCAGTGGCGACATACTTGAGCTTTATCTGCTTGTCATTAGTTGCTTATCGTAGAAAAAGATATTTGATAGCAATGTGTTTGGTCCTGCTGTGATGTACTGGATTTTTCGCCATTGCTATCGCTGACTTGTTATCGCAGTATATCTCTGTTGGACTTTCTTGGTGTTCACCCATGTATCCAAGAATACGCCTAAGCCAAATAGCCTGACTTGTCGTTAGTGCTGCTGCGACATACTCGGCTTCTTCTGATGATTGCGCCACACAATCTTGTATGACCACGAGAATATGCCTGAGCCAAGTGAAAATGTGTAGCCTGAGGTGCTTTTCATGTCATCAGTTGATCCAGCCCAATCACTGTCTGTGTAGCCGACCAGTCTTGAATCTTCTTTATATTCATATTGGATTCCGTAGTCTTTAGTGCCCTGCAAATATCGCAGTATTCTCTTCGCGGCTCCATAGTGAACTTGGCTCGGACTTTGCATGAACCTTGACAGTAGACTTGTTGCGTACATGATATCTGGTCTTGTGGTCGTTAGATATAGCAGACTTCCAATCAGACTTCGGTATGTGGATGCTTCTGCATTTGGTGTACCATCTTCTTTGGTAAATTTCTCATTCGCAACCATGTGAGTAGCCACGGGTTTACAGTCGTCCATCTTGAATCTTTTTAGAAGATTATCTGTGTATTTCCTTTGTGAGATAAATATCTCATTTTCTTCTTGATTTACCTCAATGCCGAGAAAATAGCTCATTTTCCCAAGGTCTGTCATCTCAAAGGTCTTCATCATATCTTCTTTGAACTCCTTAATCATCTCCTCATTGTTCCCTGTATAAATAATATCATCTACATAAAGAGAAACAATGAGTTTGTTGTCGTTACCTTGGGTCTTGATGTAGAGTGTTGGCTCAATTTCGCTTCTTTTGAATCCATGACTGGTGAAATAGTCATCAATTCGGCTATACCAAGCTCGTGGGGCTTGTTTCAATCCGTAAAGTGCCTTCTTTAGCTTTAGGATTTTTATTTTCTTTTCCTTCTACCACGAACTCTTGAGGTTGTTCGACATAGATTTCCTCTTCCAGATAGCCATTGAGAAATGCTGACTTGACATCAAACTGGTAGATTCTCCATTTTTTCTGAGCTGCAAGTGCGATTAGAACTCTTATGGTGTCTAGCCGAGCAACTGGAGCGAAGGTCTCGTTGTAGTCGATTCCGGGAAGTTGTGAGTACCCTTTAGCAACCAGCCGTGCTTTATGTTTTGGATTGAACCATCTGGGTTAAGTTTCTTCTTGTAAACCCACTTAACTCCAATGACTTCCTTGTTGTTTGGTGGATCGACCAACTCCCAAGTTTTATTCTTTTCTATCATCCTGATTTCTTCCTCCATGGTTTTTACCCATTCTTTTTCCTTTACTGCTGCTTCAAAGCTTTCAGGTTCCATCGTGGCAAAATTGCATGTCTCGTAGATCTCCCTAAGTGTTCGTACTTTTCTCGGTGGTGATTCTGGGGATGACTGTTCATCGCTTGATGGTGATGTTGCCCTCGGACTCGAAGGTTGTGGAGCTGGAGGTGATTGTGTACCTTCTACTTCATGTTCTCCTGGTATGATATTTTGCCTCCACCGTGTAGGTACCATGATATTTTGGTATTCGACTTTTTCTTTCTCCCAGTTCCATGCAGCATTTTCATCGAACTCGACATCTCGATTGATAATTAGTTTACTAGTCT
>CACSLK010011299.1:263101-289063 GCA_902706635.1 Striga hermonthica | reverse complement strand
AAAAAAAAAAAAAAAAAAAAATGAAATCCCAAACTCTTCAAATATTTATTTTATTTCATTAAACTAAAACGAACCGAATCATGTCAATAAGACAACTCATAATAACATTTTACGTACTTACTTGAAGATTGTGATTTACAGCATTCGAATCGTCAGGATCGCCTAATAGCTTTTGTTTCAAGTGTAATAGCTTTTGAATCTGAGAAAGATTACTGAACTGACTTTCATACAATCCTTCATGGCTGATAAACTGGCTGCTGCTGGCCTGAAAGTCTCCGAGAGGGCTATTTCTGGACCGGTAAGAGGTTGTGAAGCTGTTTTCATGGAAATAATCAGACTGGGATAAGCCCAAATAGTGTTCATCAGCTGGATAGAAAGATGAAGTTGCTGCTGGTGGTGGTGACCCAATCCTACTTGTGATTGTGCTGGATAAGTTATCAGGCATGGAATTTTGAAGCTGGGAGTGAATAATTGGTTTTCCTTGTGATTGGTATTGTAATCCTGTTTGTTGGTGGTGATTAGCATAAGGTTGATGATCATCTGGGAATTGTGAAGAGGGCTCATTTGCAAATCCATAATTTTTTTGAATGCTTTTCATGTTTTCTTTTTGAAGAAAATGATTAAAAAAAGAGAGAGAATAAAAGTAATGTTATTACTTATTAGGTGAGAAATAGTGGTAATGTGTGATATCAACAATTAGTAAATGTCATGAAATTCTTTTGTTCTCCATTTTTTTTTTTTTTTTTTTTTNNNTTGTTTTCTAAATATGATGCAAATTAATCTTGAAACAGAAGCATGAATCTGTCAACAATTGAAGGCTGGAATTAATTATTCCTTAAGTGGATAGGATTGAATGAATGATCATCACTTGACACTTCCCACGTTTACATGTTGTATGATTCTCAACTTTTTTTTTCCCATAATTTAGGAAGAGATTTATTATTATTTTTTCTTTTTTTGGCATATGTAAATTATTAATTCAAAATTGAAAGGACTTGATTTTTCTTGTGTTATGAAATAACAAAAGAAGTCAAAAACACTAAAAGAAGAAAATAACAATTAATTAATAAGGAATATAAACATATTTTAAAAAAAAAAAAAAAAAAAAAAAAAGAAAAAAAGAAAAAAGAAAAGAAAAAAAAAATAGATAAATACTAATGGAACCAGCTACAGCCCTAAGATTCTGTATGAAGTAGAGAACAAAAAGCTCTATAGGGACATGTAGAAATTCATATTTTACACTTCGAATTTTATTCAGCTCAAGATGAAATTAATTTGTTCACCGAGGAGGACACTATTGATCCTCCTTTTCTTGAAAAGAAAAATGGTTGATGCGTTTTGCACCTCAAGATTGACCTTCTTGCTTTTACACGATCAAGCTTCAACAATGTACGATTAATCGGCCTAAAGAAATAAACATTTGTGTTACAAATAATATTTATACTCATGAAATCAAATTAAATTAATAGAAGCATATATTTATTTTGCAAGTGTTGGTAAGTTCAATGCATGCAGAGCTAAAGAAGCTTATATAGATTTAGTAGTTTGCATTTTGCTATTTATTATAAATTTAATTGGCACTGATTCTACTAGTTAAAGCAGCAGCTAATAGTACAATTGGTTATTCATGCACCATCAGCTAATACAATCAACTATGTACTAAAAGCTTTCTAGATTGATTAAAACTTACAATGCTATTTATAGTTTCCCAAAACAATACAACATTAATTATTCACATCTCCTACCACAATTAAATATCATATTTAAAAAAAAAAATCATTTTTAAAAATAAATTCCATTGTACAAATAGTGATTTTTGAAGAATAAAATGTATAAATGGTGCATAAAATTTAATGTGAGAAGAATAAGCATGGGAATAATGTAGTCATCAATCTATTTTCCTAACTCATTACAAGATTCAAAAGTTTCAATTTCTTTTCTTCTGAGATATGTTTGTATGGATAGAAATTTGACACAATTATAGGGGGAAAAGAGAATTAGATGCTTTATCATTGAATTTCAAGTACAAAAATTGCCCTTCATTAGTAACTTCGTTTAGTGAAGCATTTTAGTTATTTATTTTTTTATTGATTTAATTAGGTTCGTTTGCTCCTGGATAAAAAAATAAATAAATAAATAAATTATTAAAATCGATAGATTGTTGTAAAATTGACAAATAATTAACATCTAATTGTTTACAATACTTATAAATGCTCAACTCGACTTAATTCAATTTCACAGAATTAAAAGCAAAGATCAACATTTTTTTTTTTTAAGATCAACATTTTTTAATATAACGCTTTTTTTTCTGTAAGCTAAAAACTAAATGAAGAATCAAACATTGTCTCTCTTCCATATTTTTATTATTTGCAAACACTATTAAGTGTTAACTGTGTAAACCCTCCTGTTTAAATAGATGAAAATGTATTCCATGTATATATTAGTATCATATTTATACTTATATACCATAATATAAATATGAATAATTTGTTAGAAAGTGAAATTGATTAAGCACTCTAAGTCTAACACCAACTCAGTAATGCTCACCTACCCACGGTGGGCACATTTTAATATGTCCACAGCTTATGTGGCACTCATGTAAGCACTCATACATTGGTGATGTATTTTTCACATTAACATCACCAATGTGTGCATGCCACATAAGCGGTGGACCTATTAACATGTGCCTACTGTGGCTAGGTGAGCATTATCCAACAGCAACTATGATATTTTTTTTTTTTTCAATTACTATTATTCTTATTTTTCATTTATGTTTCAGGGCTATTTTATCCCACATATCATGGATGTCCTAACAGGCCCCACTATAACGTTATCTCCTTGGATGTGCTTTAATTATGCACGAGCTCATATTGTACATTTATTTTCTTGGGGACTCGGTATTATAACAAAGTATGATCAAAAGGCCCGAAATATAAGGCCTAATGTTTTTGCACCATAAACCTGGGGCTAGGGCTGTTCAATCGGTCAAAACCGAACCGAACCGACCGAAATTTCGGTTAACGTAACCGAAATTTCGGTTTACCCAACCTTCAAACCGAAAACCGAACCGAAATTTATGGTTCGGTTCGGTTTTTAACCGAAAATTTATCGGTCGGATCGGTTCAATTATCGGTTATCCGATAAAAGAGAGAAAAAAAAAAAAAAAAAAAAAAACTTTAGTTACACTTTCGGCAGAATTTCAGCAAATTGCAACTCTAGTTTCAACAAATCGCAGTCGTAATTAACAGAACAAATAAAATTCAATAATCATGAGGTAAAAGATGAAAGAGAGAAAACGATTTCAGCCTTGAGAGCATGAATCGGTTGAATCAACTGCAGCCTGTAGAATGGAATTTTGCTGGTAAACTTATTAGAGAAGATGAACGTTGTCGAGTGCCGAGTGGAGTGTGTGCGGGAGAGGGAGTGCGGCGGCGATTTGGGATTTCAGAGCACCAAGCGGCGATCGAAGAATTGGAGTGCGAGATTGCGTGTGGTGGAGATGATGTTAGGGTTTAGTAGTTTTCTGTTTTTCGTTTAAAACTTAGGATTTGTGGTTTAGATTTTGGAGAATGAAGATGATAAAAATTTGGAGAAGAAGATGACAGATGAGTTGAATGGGGCGGATGAGCCGAGCAAATATAAATTGGCTCATATAATTTTCTCTTATTATAATTGGTAATTTAGGGAAGAATTGGGTTGGGCCTGCTTGTGCCACTCTTTATTTCATTACTTTTTTAGATAATGGGCCTAAAATGTAACAACATGGACTTGGGTAATAAATGACTTTTATAACTTATTTGTATAGTATCGGTTTTCGGTTCGGTTCGGTTAACCGAACATTTATATCAAAATCGAACAGAAAACCGAAATTTATAAAAATGCAAACCGAAAACCGAACCAAAAATTCAATTTCGGTTTCGGGTTCAAACTAAAATTTCGGTTTCAGTCGGTTAACCAAATTTTGTGCACCCCTACCTGTGGGTAGGTGCATAACACGAAGAATAAAGATGCCATGTAAAAGTATAAATTATATGATTGCAATGGTGGCAAAGTTGGAAATATTCTTTTACATGGCATCTTTTTAAAATTTTAATTTTGTTGAGCAGACTAGCCACAGGCATTTTTATATATAGTCAAGAATTTCTTAAATTATATCATATAATTAATTACCCAATAATCATTGTTTGCATATTATTAACAAATTGAATAAATACAACATATAATTACCAAGGTACGATTGATGTTTGTTGTTTGTTATACCTGACCTTGAGGTCGTCCATCTCGGAGTAAGGCGCCTCAATCAGAATTTTCGGGTCGCGTGAATGAGATGAAATAATCTCACGCAACCGACGAAATAATGAGCGTGAATGTACGAATTTCGATCGGTAAGCTCGAATAAAACAATCTATTCCAAGAACAGAACTCACTCGAATCACTGACGGAAATTGTCTAATCTGAGCTAGGGGTTCGTGAATTTTTTTTCCCCCGATCTGCGGGATTCCCAGCTTTGAGCCGAAGGAGGTGTGAGATTGTTTTGTTGAATTACCAATGTGCCCATCAATGTAATTGCGTATTAATTGCCGCCCTTTGCTTGATGTCGTCTGATTGTATTGATCGAGCGTACCTTATTTATTCTAGAGTTAGATTTTGAGTATGAATTAATTTAGTCGGAGATTTTTTCGTTTACAAGATTAGTTTACTCACTAGTTTCTATTAACGAAAATGAGAACAAAAAAAATCTGTTTTTAATTATGCCATAAGAATATTCTAGAATTCATTTGAAGCTTAATTAACAGCTGTTTAAATTATTAGCCGTCAGGTGTTACGAATTCAACGGCACATCAGTTAATTATTTGTTATTTAATACCGCAGAAGACGCCTCGAATTCCACAAAAATTCAGTTTTTAGTCCATCTCTGCAACTCCACACGAATGCAGAGGCTTTTTAATACGACGACCGCTTTCGGCAATTTGCTCCCCGCCGATCGGCAACTTTTCCTCAATAACATCAACTTATTGTTGTTTGATGCCAATTATAAGATCAGAATTGCTTTTAACGATGGCAATTTCGTTTCTATTCCAACCGAGTATAGGAGCTTACCCAACTTTAACGTCTTTGCTCTAGTAAATCTAGAAGAAGAAATATTGTTAGCTGATTTTGCAAATGCAGATCTGGATGACAAAAACTACAGGAAAGTGTTGGGTAAGATTTTTCACGATTCTATTTGTTTTGTTAGCGTGTATTATGAATTTAATTGTTGATTTGAATGTATTTTTTCAGAGTTCCATGCAGCAACTGATACTTTTACCTTGTTTGCTGAGGAATAGGCGGAGCGGGAAGTGGAGCCAAGGTAAAATTATCGGTTGCTGCATCGAACTCTAAAAAAAATACATTCAAATCAATAATTAAATTCATAATACACGCTAACAAAACAAATAGAATCATGAAAAATCTTACCTAACACTTTCCGGTAGTTTTTGTCATCCAGAATTGCATTTGCAAAATCAGCAAACAACATTTCTTCTCCTGGATTTGCTAGAGCAAAGGCGTTAAAGTTGGGTAAAACGAAATTGTCATCATTAAAAGCAATCCTAATCTAATAATTTGATGTTATTGAGGAAAAGTTGTCGATCGACGGGGAGCAAATTGCCGAAAGCGGCCATCGTATTAAGACATTCGTGTGGAGTTGAAAAGATGGACTAAAAATTGAATTTATGTGGAATTCGAGGCGTCTTCTGCGTTATTAAACAGCAGATAGTTAATTGATGTGTTGTTGGATTCAATTAACATATAAAGGCTAAGAATTTGTGAAAACTGTTAATTAAGCTTCAAATGAATTCTAGAATATTCTAATGGCACAATTAAAATGCAGTTTAAAAGCAGATTTTTTTTCTCGTTTTCGTGAATAGAAACTAGTGCGTAAACTATTCTTGTAAAAGAAAAAATCTCCAACTAAATTAATTCATATTCAAAATCTAGCTCAAGAATAAATAAGGTACGGTCGATCAATACAATTAGACGACATCAAGCAGAGGGCGACAATTAATACTCCAATTACATTGAAGGGCACATTGGTAATTCAATAAAACAATCTCACACCTCCTTCGGCTCAAAGCTGTGAATCCTGCAGCTTGGGGAAAAAAAATCGCGAACCCCTAGCTCAAATTAGACAATTTCCGTCAGTGATTCGAGACAATTTCCGTCAGTGATTCGAGTTCTGTTCTTGGAATAGATTGTTTTATTTGAGTTTACCGGTCGAAATTCGTACATTCATGTCTCATTGTTTCATCTGTTGCGTGAGATTATTTCGTCTCATTCACGCGATCCGAAAATTCTGATTGAGGCGCCTTACTCCGAGATCGACGTACCCAAACTCTAGGTCAGGTTAGGGGTGAGCATCGGTGCGGTTCGGTTTTCGACCGAACCGCAAAAAACCGAAAATGGTGAATTTCTTCACCGAACTGGACCGCACGTGAAAGAAAAACCTAACCGAACAGAAACGTTCGGGGCGGTTTTTCGGTTAACCGAAATTAAAATATGATTACTACAATCTAATGTACAAGCCATACAAATTAAGCTAGATCTAAGCATCCATTATGCCATTACAAAACTAAACAATCATAATAAGTCCAACACTATCAGCACTCAAAATATTACATAGCAGCATCATCACAAACATGAAAACAACATCACAGTATCCATAACATAGCATAAGTTCATATCCAATACTAAAACAATATCCAGAAACCACAATATGGCAACACAGCACAGCATAAGAAAAAATATCCATAACAAACAGAGCATCTTCACTCAAACAGCACATCACAGCATCTTCACTCAAAAAATAATTGTTTGAAGATTTACAGCTTATTCTCAGAAATTAAGCATCAATACCCTCAGGCCTCAACAACAATCGAAGAAAGACAAGAGGATGAATCGAAATGAGAAAAGGAAAAAAAAAAATCGAGACTGAGAGCTTACCTAAATTGATGGAATGGCGAGCCGCGAGCAAGCCCGGAGGGTGAGAGACTGAGAACGAGGTGAGATCGTCGAGGGTGAGAGCGGGGTCGAGAACTTCGGTGGCCGTGGGTGAGAGCGGGGTTGAGAAGTGAAAACGGGAGCAGCTGCGTGGTTGTCTTTGAGAGAGCTTGAGAGTTGAGAGAATGAGAGTACGAATTAGGGCAGAAATGAAAGTCTGAAAGATGATTTTTTTTTTTTAAATGTAAAAGTAAATTAAAAGTGCAACATGGATATGTAAAAGTGGTAAACCTAAAACGACACTTTGTTATGATATTCGGTGTTTTCGAGTAAAACCGTACTTTTCGGACAGAAGATCGAACCGCACCGAAATATCTGTGGTTTTCTAAAATCCAAACCGCACCACTAACCAAGCTCATCAAAAACCGCATCGGACCGTTCAGTTCGGTTCGCTTTTTCAATTTCGGCTCGGTTTTGCTCACCCCTAGGTCAAGTATATCAAACAACAAACATAAATAGTACCTTGGTAATTATTTGTTGTATTTATTCCATTTGTTAATAATATGCAAACAATGATTATTGGGTAATTATATGATATAATTTAAGAAATTATTGACTATATATAAAGATGCATGTGGCTAGTCTGCTCAACAAAATTAAAATTTTAAAAAGATGTCGTGGAAAAGTATATTTCCAACACATTGGAAAATAAATGAGGACTTTTCTTTGGTACAAGAAAGGGGAGCGATGCTGACGCTATCGCTAATGCACAATCCGTCGAAGGTGGGACACCTCGGCCAAATTATGCTGCAGCCACATACCCGCCCTCGGTGGAGGACGCTCTAACCAGTGCAGACATTCCGGGCCCTTAGCTGCCACAGCTGCCAAAAAATCCGCCACAAAATTGGTTTCACGATAACCATGATCGATCTCCACACACCATAGACGACCCTACCACTCCTTAATGCCTCTAATAATACTCCCATGCGGCCCATTGGTATCCTCGCGGTGGACCATCCCGATAATCTCCTTGTTGTCGACCTCCACTATTATTGTACAGGCCCCTGTATTCTAGGCCGGCCGCAGACCCTGAAAAATTTTGGATAATATCTCGATTTATGTATGTCATCTTTGCGAAGGTCATGCTAATCTTCTATGCAGGCCCAATGTTTTTGCACCATGCTTATTGAAATAGTGTGTGTCATTCAGCAAAAACGAGCCAGAATGAATGATAGTATTAGAAAAGGATTAATTCAAATGGGAATATCAAAAAGGAAAGGTAAAGACCGTAAAGTATTCCAATCTTCCATTTTTAGATTGAGTTGGCCTTTTTTCGTACATAATTGAAGGGCTTCATATACTTCCCCTTTAAATTTTGAAACAGAAAAAGGTGCTTTAATTTGATTCTTATCTAAACCACAATTAGAAAAAAAAAAAACAATATGTATTTGTTATTTTGAAAAAATCTTTAATTAATTGAAACTAGGTAGCTAGTTGGGGTTAGAGATGGTCACCGGTCGGACCGACCCGTGAGCCGGTCCCGACCCGACCCAAACCGGCCCTGAACCAGTTTTCTAAGAGCCGGTTCCTTGAACCGGACCCGTAGGGCCGCGGTTCGGTTCCAGGTCATAAAATTTTTTTTTACCCGCCTGTCCGGGCCGAGCCACGGGCCGGACGGCGCGTCACTACGTTATCTTTTTTTTCTTCCTTAAGGGTCGTCCCGGCTCGTGACCCGCCGGGCAATGAACCAGCGGTTCGGGCCGGTTCTATCATATATTTTTTCGGGCCGGCCATGGGACATGGTGTTGAGACCCGACGGCCTGGCGGGCTGGGCCGGGTCGTAGCCCGGCACCTGGTCATGTCTAGTTGAGGTGATCACGAAAGAGAATCTCGTATGGCTGATTTCCAGAACTGTGTCAGTGTCAGCTTGAATTGTATTATACGGTGTTTCACTATTTAATCTCTTATGTATAATAATAGAAGATTTTAAACGAAAGCTTTTTAATTATTGTATAGTTTAATAATATCATGCACTTAAATAATCGTTTAACAAAATCGAAGTTTCCAACAAATCTTACTCTTTTGTTTGGTTGTAGATCAAAAATTGAGCAAGGAAAGCGCTAGATTCAGTATCGATAATTGAGCCTTTTGAATAAGGTTTTGTAATATTTGTTTTTGCGGGATATTATTATTATTTTTTTTATTAATGATTTGATAAAATATATATTAAATCGGCTATTCTTTTATTTTATTTCCTTGTTGTTTGATTTCAAATTAATAAGACAATTTAATCTTAGTAGTATTGTTTATTTATATGAAACATTAGTTGGTAATTAGCTTAAATAGCTAGCTAAACGTGAGTAGAAACAAGCAAGTAAATACAAATGATGAGAATTATTATAATACTAAAACTCAATCATATTGTATTATTGTGTATAGAAAATTACAAAGGAGAAAGTATTTTTTTTTTTTTTTTTTTTTTTTGCAGCATAACAAATGCGGAAAACATGGAGAAGAGTGTATATAGATAACTCAAATTAGATGAAGAAGGTGAATAGACTAATATATAGCTTTGAGATGTTTATTTATTTATGTCTCACGATAAAAATTAGTGTAATGCATGGAAGTTGGAACAATTTGACTAGCACGAAAGAAGAAGTGACCACCGTTTTGAGTGAAGTAGACAAAGATAAATATAGAGTCGGGGTGAATATGTGGTTGCATCGTGATAGGATGAGCGTCACTTATCCTCGAAATGTTTTGATTTAGGCACTCTTGGCTTTGCCCTTCCTTTTTTGTAAAAACAAAAAAAAAAAATATATTGTTTAAAAATTATTCTTGATAGTGGATTATTTAATTTTACTTCTGAGCATAAATTATAATTAAATGTAATTGAAAAAAAAAATACAGAAATTATTTTGAATAAGTGAAGTAAGCAGACAATTACAATTTTTTTTTTTTTTTTGGAGTTTATAATATTTTAGAGCTACACATAATTTAACTAATTACAGTCACACACACATTTAAATTATCATAAAAAGTTGGGTCATTGGTTTTGTAATATATATTACATCAGCGAAGAATCGGGCTTGTTTATCTCTTCGAGTTTCTAACAATTAGGCATTGATTCCTTAAGCCCAGCCGCAAGACTTGGGCATCGCCCACTTTATTATTTTTACACACACCAATATCAATAATATATTATCGAGCTATCGGATGATACAATCTATAGTCATTCAGATTTATTCACAAATAATGTGTTAACACGTGTCATTAAATAAATACACTTTGAACATGTGTTAATACAATAAGTGATGAATGACTCCATAAGAAAACAATCCGACGTCAATAGGCAGGGCTCATCACAAAGTAAAATAAGATTGTTGTTAGGCAACTATTCTTTTTCTTAACAAGTATGTTGTCGAACTTAAACATGATATTCTAAGAATCAACATAAATAATTCCAGTCAAAAAATTCAAAACTCAAAATACTCAAGTTAAATTCAAAATTATTGGTAACTTATTGATAATTTCTGGTAAAAAGTAATTTGCCCAGAAAAAGAGAAAACACATATACATGTAATTTAATTCAAGTAGTTCTCAACAAATTCTTATCAAGGACACACATTATTATATTAGGGGTCTAACCGTTCGGCGGGTCAACTCGTCTTACTTTTCTAACAAAAATACATACTTATACTATGGAGAGTCATATTTTATATGTTATTTTTTAGAGTATGACACTTCAATTTAAAAATATGCATATTTATTTAAAATTTATATCTTTCCAACCATTAGGTCTAGCTAACACTAATCTTAAATCTAAGTACAAAATAGAAAATTCCCAAGTTATTCCCATTTCATTTAAATGCACCTACACTCACTCTCTACTAACCAATTTACAAAGCAACACAAGATCATAAGAAAAACAAAAACATCATATTACATTTACCCTTCAAACTCATCCTCAAAAACATCATAAGAAAAACAAAAACAAACACATGGCTGCAGGTCCCTCAAACCTCAAAACTCTCAACTCCATTCATATTTCCCCTAACAGCCCACAATCTTCTTCACCTCCCTCCACACCCTCATCTTCCTCCATAACCAACTCCATGAAACTCAAAACCCTCCTCCAAACCTTCGTCTTCTCGCACGTGTACCGAGTCGCGCGTGCCCTCACCCGAGCAAAGTCCGTCATAATCGAGTTACTACGCAACGTGCACTATATCCGTATTCTAGAACTTTCCATGAAGAAGAGAAGCAAGAAGAGAGGGAAGAAGAAGCTGTTTTTCGGTTCTTTTCGGCTGCATTACAATTGGTGCTCGTCCGATTCCAGCTCGTACGTTTGCTACGACTCGAGCTGGAACTCGGCGGTTCAGAAAATGACGAGGGTCGGCCCGGATTTCGACGAGGTTCGGTTGGAGTCTATGAATAGTGAGCTGTCAAAGTACTTGCAGTGGCTTGAAGAGAAAGGTTGTGGTTGTGATGGTGATGGTGATGAGGGTATTGAGATTGATAAGCTTGCCGATTTGTTTATCGCCAATTGCCATGAGAAATTCAGGCTGGAAAAACAGGAGTCTTATAGAAGATTTCAGGAGATGATGGCTAGAAGTGTATAACTTTGCCTTTTTCTCTCTTTATTACCTTTCTTTGCTCTCTCTCTCTCTATGTGTGTGTAATATTTTGAATGGATTAGGGGTATTGTACTCTGTTTTTCCTCTGTTTTTCTTTTTTCTTTTTGGGTTTTAAGAGACATTTGGAGTGATGGGGATTGTGGGTTTTGTGCAAATACTAATCTTATAATTAGGGAAAATCTTGGAGATTTTCAACTTGGCAATTTTAGTTATCTTGGATGTTCTAGACTTGTAGTTATGGTGTGGCTCTAAGAAAAAAATGATTTAATGGGGTTTGTCCAAGAAAATCTTCTTTGTGGAATTTGTTTATTCTTCTGATATTTTCTGATATTTCAGGTGATAATTATGAAGTTAACCTCAAGAATGCTTTCTCCCTATGAAATTATTAAACGCAAAGAGTCAACTCGTGAGTTCAGCTCAACTTGGTTCGTTAAATCTTGAAAATAAGAATTTGTATGGTTTTATATGACTCGTTAAAGCTAGAAATCAATTCATTATTATTGATAAACGAGTTGCGCTCGATTAATGACTTGTTAAAGGCTTGAGCTCGAGTTTATACCCTTGCTCTCCACAAATGGATGTGACCATGTTATGTGTGTTTTCATGCTATTTATTTTTCTCCCAACTCTTTTTGAACATTAAGGTTAGTTACTTTTTGATTTAGATATGTGTCATATGTGTACCCAAATTTAGGAAATGGGACAGAGGTTCTTTATTCCATGACTCAACTTTGATAAAGAAGCTGCTGATTTCCCATGTTGCCAACAGTAACTTCCATATGATCTTGCCGGGACTTAAGATAGTAAAAGGGAGCTCAACTTGTTTAGGTTCACCGAGCACGACTCGACTCGACTTGTTAAGGCTCGAACAATAGATATTTTTATTTAATTTATTATAAACTAACTCGTTAATATTGATTAACGAACTGAACTCGACGTCGCTCGAGTAATAAAGGCTTGAGACTGAGCTCAGAGTGTGAAAAACATCAGCAGATTTACACCTAAAAGGATTTAATTTTGATGAGTATTTATTGAGCTTGCAATTACAATCATGTAGGGACCGAGCCTTAAAAGTCCCCCACACAGCCTCCAATTTTGTTATCTGATAATTTGTAAATTGCAAATTTGTCCCCATCAGTTTTAAATGTTGTTTGTATACTTGTATTTATCTATATTTTTTGTGGAGTTAAGTGGTGAGAACGATTACGCGAGGGTCTTGAAAATTTATTTATTTTTATTTTTTTAATAAATATGAGGATGACATGGCTCAATAGACATTCACTTTTCTAAACTTACATTTCAAATGACCAATCAGTTTAGATTGTGTCTTCATATTTTTATCATTGTATCAATATGTTGACATTTATTTTTGTTATATTTATAACAAATTATGTTCACTTTTTCTATATAATAGTATAGAGAGAGCCCGTGCGATGCACGAGATTCATAAATTTAAGGTCATTTATCTAGCCTTATAACTATATAAATGAATAAAGAAAAATGTACGGGATATATATAGTACGTGACTTGTGCGAGACACGAGATATATTTATTTGGGTATTATTATACTATAAAATGTAATATTCAATAAAAGTTTTACAATACACAAAAATAAATATAAATAATGTAAATATCTAAATACATACACGATATGTAGAATAAATAAGCCAAATTGCAAATCTGAAAATATAATTAAAAAATTGAAAATATATTTCACTAAACAGGTACAAAAATATCTAAATAACATACACGAAAAAAAAATATACGTTTCAAATTTCGAAATTAAAACATAAATTCAAATAATTTGGCTTACAGTTTTATCATGCAGAACCAACTCGAGATATGATTTGTATGTGCTGCCCCAGTTTTGAAAAAACATCCTCACAACTCGAACTTTGAGCATAAGTCTATTAGACATATTGACTTATTTGATTAACCCAAATCATTGATTCATTGTTTTGAATAAAAGACTTAATGAGAATATTTTTTGGCTCGATATTTTAAGATTTGTAATTTATAATGGGTAGAGTAGATATATATTGTTGTTAATATTTTTATTAGAAAATCTGACTGAATATACAGAAATCGGTTTGAACAAAATCAGAACAGATTTTCATACAATTAGATAATAAATTATATAATAAATAAAACCTTTTTTATTTGAGGAAAGATTTTACGTACTTTTTTTTTTACTTATCGGATGTTATGGGGTTTTTTTTGTTAAACTGATTTTATGGGATATAATACAAATACAATTAGAGGATTGAACAAAATCAGAACAGATTTCCATACAATTAAATAATAAGAAGGATTTAGATAAGGAAAAGAAAGAATTAGATAATAAATTTTGAATCTGCTTTTTTTTTCTAGTATAGATAGATTTACGTACAATGACTTCACCGATTTTATGAGATTTATTTTGACAAAATCGATGTTAATATAGAATAGACAAATAAATAAAGTCTTTTTTATTTTAATAAATATTTTACGTCATTTTTTTTACTTATCAGATGTTATGAGATTTTTTTTTTATTAAACTAATTTTATGGAATATGAGACAAATAAATAAAATAATTAAATAAAATTCTGGATAGAAATAGTAATGCATTAATTACGTTGACTTTTCAACCTACTAAATTTGGTAAATATTATGTAAGTATAGATACTAGAAAAAATGTAGGGTGCAATTAAATAATGATTCGATATATTTAAGATTATACGTAATAACTTGAAGTTGATATATATGCAAAAGATAATAATAGTTGGTGACTATAAATATGTGAGTTGGTGATGATCATCAAATTATATATTGCTCTGCTTAGACAGATTGGGCCTAAGACTCAGCTGGTAAGAGTACAAGCCACACTACAGCCCAAATATGGTTCAACTAGCCCAATAAACAGTGTAGGACTGGGCCCAACTTCCTAATTGGGTTACATGGAAGGACACAGTTACTTCCAATGTGTACAAAAACATATGAATGCATCATGCAGCATAGTAGCCAAGTTTGATCTTCAAATGTAGCAGTTATAAATAGGAAATATGGGATCATATATACAAATATTCAAATATTTACTGTGATATATGAGACAAAGTAGTCAAAGTCAACCCATTTCATTGTTCCATGTTCAACAGTGTTAAAAAAAAATCAATCTTCACTTGCAAGCTGGTCTATTTTTGGATGAGCTCCAAATGCAGGGCTGTTGGAAAAATTCTTCCGCCACATTACACTCTCCGATAATCGCACTACATTTATAAGAGTTTAACTAATTTTCTACAGTATCAAAATAATATAATAGTATACAAATGATAAATGAAATCCTAAAAACAACTCCATAACCACAAGCAACAAGCCATTCTCTTTGGACCTATTCACGGACGTTAGTATATGAAGCACTGAAGCAGACTATATATATTTAAGTAAATATAATGGTTTTTTCTATGAATAATAGTTGAAATTATTTTAGTTGTCACTAGGCCTATAAACCAGTCCGAGCTCGTTAGATAAACGAGCCAGAAATCAAACCCGAGCTTGACTCGTTAAAGCTGTTCGAGCCTTAACAAGTCGAGCCGAGTCAACTCATTAATCAAACGACTTTAAATGAGCTCGAGCCTTAACGAGTGGAGCCGAGTCGGATCGAGTCAGACTCGTTTATTTTAACAACACTAGTACTCACTTAAGATACATGTAGGTGGTTGGTTCGGTGAAGGAGGAAACTATTAGCTCCATAATAAAACTTTTACATTGAATTTACTACAAAAGAAAGATAATTTATTTTAAAAAAATAATAGTAATATTTTTCTCTTCATAAATATACAATTTTTGTTTTTGAATGATCTCAAGCTCAAACACCTTTTGCAAAATTAATACTAAAATTATTAAACTTGCAAGTTGCAACACGGACGCATCACGCTCGCAAAGTAAAACCAATCTCAGCCGTCCATCGCCCATAGCCCTCCCACTATCAAAACCTACCGCCTCACAGGCCGCAGACCACAGTAATTCGCAAAGTCCAACACACTCCATATTCAAAGTCCACAGCCAAATTTTAATCGTATTTCATTTTTATTATTATTTATTTTTATATATTTTGCCAAAATTCTTCTAAATAAATTAGAAAAAGCCGTGGAAATTTTTATTTTTGCCCTTTTCATTTCCCTTTATAATAATTAATTATATTATTTTTTCGCCGGATATATTTCAGCCGGAGAAGAATCGATGAATACATAGCCGTGTGCGTATTTTTTTTTCCGGATCTGAGACTCGTCGGAGCTTGCCGGCGCTTAAACCCGAAGACGTGTATTTTTCTGCATCCTGACTGAAACCCTAAGACGCCTCTACTTTTCCTTTGTCGGTCCTCAGATCTTTCAGTCTGCAGCACGCGGAGGCTGTGGAATATCGTTGCCTTGTCGTCGTCTTGACTGTAGAAGAGATTTTTCCGTTGGTGAGTTGGGCTGCGCGTTTGGATATCTTTTCCGGTGCTTGTTTTTTTCTTTACCTTTTTTATTATATATCAAATGTAGAAGGGCTGCTTTATCTGAATATTTTTTTTTGGTATATTTTAGAGGTTTTGCGAGTGTACCTTATAGATAAGTTTTTTAGTTTGTGAGTGAAATTTTTGCATGCAGTGTTGGAAATGAACTTCTGATTTTTATGAGCTGAATGAGAACTTGAAGATACTTGACGTGTAATATTGCCATTAAGTTGTAGTGCCCTGTCTTTTGCATTTCGTTTGATGGGTAATTTATCAGAAACTTATTTTGTTCAGAAATCCAGTATCTACTTGTACTCGTTTTAAAGCTGGGTTCTTGAATTTGCATTTTTCCAATTCTGGACTAAGCAAATGGAGCTGGAAGAGTCATTGTTGACAATTCTCCTGGCATAAGTCATTGTTGACAATTCTTTTGGTATAATGCTAATAATGGACTAGATCAAAATGGCTCAATTAAATTCTAGTGCTTCTTCTATTAGTGAAGTTTCTAGAAAATAAATATATATCAAACGGCGCAATGCACCTTGGGTCGCTACGGAAACAACCTCTTTGTATAATTACAAGGTAAGGTCAACTGACCCCCCAGACCCCAACCAGTTGGGAATATACTGGGTATGTTGTTGTTGTTGTTGTTGTTGTTGTTGTTGTTGTTGTTTTGGACTAACCTCCAACTCTAATTTATGAAGAAATGCTGCACCGGCATGAACTTAGAAGTGAGAGAATTGTGTAGTGTAATATTCATTGGGCTGTAACATTGTAGTGCAAATTGTGTGGAATCACATATCATAATTGTATAGACACGGTTAGGTCCTTGCATTTTGTAAATATAATGTACATGTCTTTATTGAAGTAGAGGTATTGGGGAACAGGATGAAATCAGGGCATGTGAGGGCGACCAGATTAGTATCATTAGGTGATTTAAATGTAATGAATCACTTTGTGCTTCTTGGAGGTTGTAAAGTCTTGGTGGAAGAACCAATACCATTTCGAAGGTTAAAAAAATAGTTATTACAATGTGGTAGCGTAGGACACCATATTTGTGGAACCTATTCTTTGTGATAATCTGTAGTTGGTAATCTGATTACTTGGCTTCGGGCTAATGTGTACTCGTTCAGATTACTGAAGGGTAACATTTATGCCTGTTAAGTGGCCGTTGCAGAAATCGGAGTTCTTTAATTGTGATGCTTGATAAATTCTTTATTGAGGTACCAATTTACAGTATAGTGAATTGTTATATATCTGGCTGATCGCCTGACTGAAATATTGAGAGAGGCATTAGCAGTTGTCAGGAAGAGCTAGTGCAATTGTTAGATAGTGAATCCAAACTCACATGGGATCATGATAGGAAGAGCTAGTGCAATTGTTAGTTGTTTGAGAATGCCAAATGGTTAATATTGTACGAGTGAGTGCTTACATTACTAATCAGCCATCTTTTAAAAATTGACTTTATTAAAGGAAAGAATATTGTTCTTAGTCAAATTAATTGGGTTTGCACTTTGCACAAATGGTCATAAAACAATGCCTATCAGATGATGATTTTAATTCGAAATATTTGTCCTTTTACGTCTCCAAATCCCCCAAACCAACAAATTCTAAGAGATTACTTTACTTTTTCAATCCACTGATCAAATTTAAACAATAGAGGTTTTCTCTCATGAATTTAAACTCTTCTTTAAGTACATGATCGAATTTAAATTCCCTCGTCAATATCAGATGCTTCATGGCTTCTGTATAAATTATAATTGCTGCTGAAGATTAAAGTTGTGGTGAATTCTCTTAGTACTATATGTCTATAAGTCATGCATATGATTATTTTCTATCTGTTTGCTTGATGAGGGAGAGATACATTTATGTTTGTGTTCTTTGCGATTACCTTTTGGATGTTAAGGAACATTCGGTCCCCTTTGTGGCCATTATTTTGTTTCATCAGGGTTACTTTAGTTACATTCCAAATCATGGATTTTCTTTTTGTTTTCGCTTGACAATTATCAAATGGCGGCCATGGCGGATGTTTGACAAACCGACATGCTAAATTTTTGAAGGATAGCGGTTATGGCGTCGCCATAGGCCGCCACAGTGGCCGCTAGGGTGTGATTTTGGCCTGTCGCCATTTACCGCCATCCACCATTAATAGCAATGCAATGCAATGCTGTAGCATGCTAATCCCTCGCATAGAGGCAATCTGAAAACAGATAGGAGACTGTGTGCATGTTGCCTGTAGCTGTGCTTGTTTTTCATCTGAGTTTTAAACTGTAATTGTCCCTTTGGTTTGCCTTCTGCATGCCCTTGCAAGCTGCATGTTCTTTAAGCTTAGTATTGGTTGATTTAGACAACAATCATATGAACGTTTATATGCATTTGGTTATTGAAATGAATTTGCACCTTCTCACTGATTATCGTATATTTAGTTACTTTATCCTGTTTTTCTCTGTAGCTTTAATTATGAGATAGGCGTATTGGGGAAATCATGGCCTCCAAGGGTCCAAGATCCAAGCTGGACCATGAATCCCGTGCTAAGCGACAGAAGGTGAGTATGTCAACTTTATTTTGGCGAGCTAGTCTTCAAGAAGCACGTCAACTGTATCGATGAGATTGAAAATGGACATACCTAGTTGAAATGAATATATCTAGTTTAGTTGGAAGTCCATTGGTTTGGCAATTGACACCCTAAGATTCTGTTAAATGTGTCATCATTATTTTTGGAAGTTTCCTTATCATTTTCTTTTGTCTCTAGAAGGATATCGTAACATTTTTTGTTCATAGCTTGAAACTTCTCTCTAGATTGTTGACTGGCTTCAGTAGACTTTTACCAATTCATAATTACATCTGCATGGATCCTGGGATCAAGTGCATTCTGACCGATTTGCTCTAATTTCGTACATATTGGGACATGGGTTCTTCAATCAATTGCTAACTGATTATAGCTATAAGGACATTGTCTTGACATTTTCCCTACTTGTCTTGACTACTTCTTTGCATCCTAGGCACTTGAGGCTCCAAAAGAACCTCAACGTCCTAAAACACATTGGGATCATGTTCTTGAAGAGATGGTCTGGTTGTCCAAGGTAACAAAATATCTTTTACTTCGATGCTGTGGCCCATTTGTTATCATCGTTAACAAATTTCGCTTCTTCATGGTTATGATTGTAACTGTAGGACTTTGAGTCAGAGAGAAAATGGAAACTTGCTCAGGCAAAGAAAGTTGCAATAAGAGCCAGCAAGGGCATGCTTGATCAGGCTACAAGAGGGGAGAAAAGAATAAAGGTGTACTGCCTTATTATTTCATATTTATGCTGATACACGCTCACACACATGTACATGTATGGTCATAATTTATTTGAGGTATGCTAGTTTGTGTCTTAATTATGGAGTTGGTCAGGTAGAGGAGCAGAAACTACGAAAAGTGGCTCTGAATATTTCCAAGGATGTCAAGAAATTCTGGACAAAGATAGAGAAGCTGGCAAGTCATTGCAAAAAGATGCTTACTAGTACTTATGTTGTTAAGATTATGTGACTCAAAATTCCATTGTCATGGTTGATACAGGTTCAATACAAGCATCAATTAGAGCTTGATGAGAAGAAGAAGAAAGCACTTGATAAACAGCTTGAGTTCCTCCTTGGGCAAACTGAAAGGTTTATGTTCTATCTGCCTAATGTTATCATAATCAAAGCCTCATCTTCTATAAACAGCAGGAGCCGATATCAGCAGTTTCATGTTTTTTGTTGTTTTTCCTTTTGAATCAAGTGTTTATTTACATTCACCTCTATGACACACTAATGCTCCTCCTATCTTTTTTTAGGTACTCATCAATGCTTGCTGAAAACCTTGTAGGCACGCGGACTCCCCGCAAGTCATCTAACTTGTGTACTACTCAAGCTCCAATTAGCAATCATCAGGAAGAAAGTGGTGACATGAATCGAAGTTCATCTAAATCAGATACTGGTAACTAGTAATTTTTTAAATATTTCTGCCGTTTAGTACCTTTGGGTGATTATTGTTCTGGTAATGCTAGGATCCCAGTCAGATATTCCTACTGCTGCAGATGAAGACTATGATTTGCAGTCTGGTGATGAATTGGTGGTAAGTTTTCGCCCTCAGATGCAACTTAGCGTTCTTTGAACTTTTTCATATGCTAGACTTTGTGTGGCAATGGGAAGTATGGGCCAATGAGAAATTGCAATTTTGCTTTGGAGTTATTTTCCTATAATGGAACCCCCACTTGTTTTTTTACTCGTCCCTTGTTTTCCTTTGAGCTCTAACGGAGTTCTGAGTCTGTCCAATCAAAATGGTCTTTCTGAGAGTCCAGAGTACTTTCGACGAGTTAAGGCTTGGGTGAATTTGTCCAATTCTCTTCATTGTCATGTATTTTAATATACTATTTCTGGGTTTTCTTGAGTCTCACTGCTGATATCTATGGAATGTTTGTGGATGCTATTGCTTGTAGTGTTTGTTACTCTGATATCTATGGAATGTAGCATATCGCTTGTAGAAGATTGAGTTTAGTTGAGGCTTAACTGCGGTACTCAGTACACAGCATTTTGTTTTCTTACAATGATCTTACTCTAGTGAGACTTCATATGCATTTGTTTAGAAGGTATCCATACTTATACAGACCTCTTGTTATTGATTTTAGGAAGATGACGAGCGTACCATTGAGGAAGATGAGGCTCTCATTACTAAAGAAGAGAGGGAAGAAGAATTAGCGGCATTACAGAGTGAAGTTGATTTACCTCTTGAGGAGATACTAAAGCGATATGCTTCAGTGGAAGGTAACCTCATTGTAATATTGTTAACGTTTGGATTTCTATTTGGGGAAGTTACTAAAAACCATTGTCCGTGTCAAATGGAAAAGTGATGCTGTCAGTTAAACTGATTTGACTTTGTATGGAACCACCTAGGTGCACATGAATTGCTCATTTTTCTTTTATATTACATTGAGCTATTATTGTGTGGTCTGTATTACATGATAGACATCAGTGGCCAGCTTTTGTTTTCTACCTTCTTTCTGGAAGCTCCTTGTCCATTCACATTACACAAGATAAAGAAAGTGGTCTTTGCATCAGAAATGAAGATTGGAAAAGATTGTCTAGTTCAAGAAATTTGTTATGTAATGTATTTATATAGGAATTACTACATATTGTAATTTGTCAGACTACTGTTGATTAATATGAATGTTGTTCAGTGAGCAGAGAATTGAGTCCTGCCAAGGATGATAATATTCCTGGAGCAGCCAATCTTAAAGAATATAATGGTAAGGACATAGCAGTTTTCTATGTTGTCTAGTTGCAGAAATACACCCCTATATAGATCCACCCTTATGAGATAAAGCTTGACAAGTTCCTTTCTGACCTCTCATTAATTTTTTTTTTCAGGAAAAAAAGAGGCTGAATTGACCCCTGAGATAAAGACAGACAGCTCACCTTCAGAACCTGGTCGTCGTTGTGTAAGTTGTATGTGTTTATGTGTACTGCGGCCGTTCGTAATGAATGTCTAATGCTCAACATAATGTTCCTTTTTTTATTTATGCAGGTTGAAAGTAATGGTGTGTTATCTGTGTCAGAAAACCATTTTTCTGAGTTTAAGAAATACAGAAAGAGAAAATCATTAAAGAAACTTCCTCAATCAGAGAAGAAACAGATTTTGCATGAGTTCAAAGATGAACAAGTAAGCACATGACTTCAAAATTCAACATATGCAGCAACTTCATTTACCTGATTCTGTAGTTGCTACCCATTTTATTTTGGATGTTTCAACCTTTTCTGGCCATTGGGAACTTTTCTACTCTATTTGTTTAAGCTTATGATGGATGGTTCTAACCATTTTCTTCACTCTATAGGAAGATGATGATTTTGTGCTTTCTGCTGGAGAGGAAAAGGAATATGATATGGTAAGGGATATTGGTGCCGGAGTGGCCATGTTTGTTCTTTTCTATTGTCAAGCATTTCTTTTTCTTTGGTAATGGCATGTGGTATTCCTATTATGTTATCTCTCTCTCCTGTGGTTGCAAGTATCAGTTATTTCACACGCTATGTAACTGTAGATTGGAATATTGGTTTTTCTACGAAAAACATATTTTGCACTTTTTATCTCTTTATTGACACCTGTGGTTTGATCCAGGATGATGAGACAACACTTCTAGAGGAGGAAGCATTGGCAAATGCAGAGTCAAACCATGCTGAAGATGAGGTTAGATCATGCATTACTAAGTTATTTCTGAAATTTTGGCGAACACTTTGGTAGTTCTACTTTCAGTTCCGTCTTTTGGTTTTGGCTACTAAATGTTCACATGCACATGCAACATGATATTTCAAATTAGATAATAATGGCAAGTTTTTTCCAGATTGCGCTTCTGCAGAAGGAAAGTGAAGTTCCCGTAGAGCAGCTGCTTGAAAGGTATAAAAAGGTATGTTAAATGGTGATTTATTTCGTTTTCATGGATTGTATGCTAGATACTGATTATTATTGCTCTTAATCAGGGTTGTAACAGTGATGAAGATGTGGAAGATGACTTTGAGTCCTTGTTGAATTCGGATTCAGAAGAATATGCGAGTTCTGCAGAACAAGGAAACTGTGAAAATACGCATCCTGATAATGGATCTAATGGATTGCAGCTTGATGTAATACCTCATAGAGAGAGAGATGAAGCTGATTGTCTGCAGAAGTCTGGAGAAGATACACAGGGTGAAAATATAATTGCCGATGCAGCAGCTGCCGCCAGGTCAGCACAACCGACTGGCAACACATTCTCAACAACAAAAGTACGGACAAAGTTCCCTTTTCTTCTGAAGTATCCTCTTCGCGAGTATCAACACATTGGCTTGGATTGGCTTGTGACCATGTATGAGAAGAGACTTAATGGTATACTTGCTGATGAGATGGGTTTGGGAAAGACAATTATGACAATTTCTCTTCTTGCTCATCTCGCTTGTGAAAAGGGAATATGGGGTCCTCATCTTATTGTTGTCCCAACTAGCGTGATGCTCAATTGGGAGACCGAGTTCCTGAAATGGTGTCCTGCCTTTAAAATACTGACTTACTTTGGAAGTGCTAAAGAGCGGAAAATAAAGAGGCAAGGATGGATGAAACCTAATACATTTCATGTTTGCATAACTACATATAGGCTTGTCATCCAGGATTCTAAAATATTCAAGCGGAAGAAGTGGAAATACCTAATCCTAGATGAAGCTCATCTGATAAAGAATTGGAAGTCCCAAAGGTGGCAAACACTGCTTAATTTTAACTCCAAAAGGCGTATTCTTCTGACGGGTACTCCTCTGCAGAATGATCTAATGGAACTTTGGTCTTTAATGCATTTCTTGATGCCTCATATTTTCCAGTCCCATCAAGAATTTAAGGATTGGTTCAGCAATCCAATATCGGTGATGGTGGAGGGGCAAGAGAAAGTAAACAAAGAAGTAGTTGATCGACTGCATAATGTTCTGCGCCCTTTTATACTACGCCGTTTGAAAAGGGATGTTGAGAAGCAGCTCCCCATGAAACACGAGCATGTTATCTATTGTAGGCTCTCGAGAAGGCAGCGCAACTTATATGAGGACTTCATTGCGAGCTCCGAGACACAGGCTACTCTAGCCAGTGCTAATTTTTTCGGAATGATTAGTGTTATCATGCAACTTCGCAAAGTATGCAATCATCCTGATCTATTTGAAGGTCGGCCAATTGTCAGCTCGTATGATATGAGTGGTATAGACATGCAGCTGAGCTCTTCTGTTTGCTCCATGCTTGCACCAGAGCCACTTTTAACTATTAACCTTTGTGACCTTGGTTTTGTGTTCACACATCTGGACTTCTCGATGACTTCTTGGGAGAGTGAAGAGACTCTAGCTATTGCTACACCTTCAAGCTTAATTGAGCAACATGCAAATCTGGTTAATCTGGAGGAGAACTGGATTGGGCTCAAACATAAGAAAAAGTTGCACTCGACAAATATTTTTGAAGAGATCCAAAAGAGACTGTTGGAGGAGAGACTGAAAGAAGCAAAGGAGCGTGCCGCAGCAGTTGCCTGGTGGAATGCTTTGAGATGCAAAAGAAAACCCATGTATGCCACTAGCCTCAGGGAGCTCGTCACTGTTAGGCATCCTCTCCATGATATTAATTCTCAAAAGCATAATCCTTTGTCTTATCAGTTCTCATCCAAGATCGCTGACATTGTGCTGTCACCGGTTGAAAGATTCAGCAAGATGATTGATCAGGTTGAAAGCTTCATGTTTGCAATACCTGCTGCACGTGCTCCTCCGCCAGTTTGCTGGTGCAGTAAAGGCGGATCACCTGTGTTTATCCAGCAAAAGTTTGAGGACTCATGGTCTCGAGCTTTCTTCCCTCTTCTTACTCCATTTCGCCCGGCTATCATTCGAAGGCAAGTTTACTTTCCGGATAGAAGACTTATCCAGTTTGACTGTGGTAAGCTGCAGGAACTTGCGGTTCTGCTGCGGCGGCTGAAATCAGAGGGTCACAGGGCCCTTATTTTCACCCAAATGACAAAGATGCTTGATGTTCTGGAGGCATTCATTAATTTGTATGGTTACACTTACATGCGTCTAGATGGTTCCACTCCTCCTGAAGAGAGGCAAACGCTTATGCAGCGGTTCAATACAAATCCTAAATTTTTTCTCTTTATTTTGTCAACACGAAGTGGGGGTGTCGGGATAAACTTAGTCGGGGCAGATACTGTCATCTTTTATGACAGTGACTGGAATCCAGCCATGGATCAACAAGCACAAGATAGGTGTCACAGGATAGGGCAGACTCGTGAAGTACACATCTACCGGTTGATCAGCGAGAGTACCATTGAAGAGAATATCTTGAAAAAAGCTAACCAAAAGCGAGCCCTCGACAATTTGGTTATACAGAGTGGAAGCTACAACACCGAATTCTTCAAGAAATTGGATCCAATGGAGTTGTTCTCAGGTCACACAACAGTAGCCCAAAAGGATACACCAACTGAAAAACCATCAAACAATGCTGGTGGCATCACCCTGTCTAGTGTTGATTTAGAGGCTGCTTTGAAGAATGCTGAAGATGAAGCAGACTACATGGCACTTAAAAAGGTTGAAGAAGAAGAAGCTGTGGATAATCTAGAATTCACTGAGGAAGCTATTGGGAAACTTGAGGATGATGAGCTTGCCTATGAAGAGGAAATGAATCCTGATGGTCAGGCTGAACAAACTGCCTTGATTGCAAAATCAGATGGAGGCAATGAAGCAAGTGGCAGTCAGTTAGTTGAGGAAGGAGCACTCGCTGTTCTTAGTAATGAAGATGATGTCGATATGCTTGCCGACGTCAAAGAGATGGCTGCAGCTGCAGCTGCAGCTGGTCATGCAATCTTGTCCTTTGAGAATCAACTGCGTCCAATTGATCGGTATGCAATACGTTTCCTCGAGTTATGGGACCCAATTATTGACAAGACTGCAGTTGAATCTCATACTGTGATTGAGGAAACTGAATGGGAATTGGAGCACATTGAGAAATTGAAAGATGATATGGAAGCTGAGATTGACGATGATGAAGAACCGTTAGTGTATGAAAGTATGTTCTTCCTTGACGCGACTCCGTTGATAATTTTTTTTCTTGCTTTTCTCTTGGTCATAAAAATTTTAAGCAAAATATGCCGATATGAAAGATCTACATTTCAGTTTTCAAGTATCCATGTGCATTGCAAATATCAGCAAACATAGTTTATCAGACGACATACTTTTGTTCCGTGTTCTTGATCTGGGTGTTGTATGGATTTTGACTATGTTTCGTACCAAATGATATTTTTGCATGCTTTGATTATATTTTTCCATAGCTCACGTCCCGTCTCTGTTTCATTTTTCTTATTCACTATCTGTTTTTTT
>CACSLK010011299.1:252948-263074 GCA_902706635.1 Striga hermonthica | reverse complement strand
TTTTTTTTTTTTTTTTTTTTTTTCCTCGGCTATGGTTTCCTCCTTATCTCTACTTTTTCCTAATTTTTTTTCTCAGGATGGGATGCGGATTTTGCTACTGAAGTGTACAAACAACAAGTTGAAGCATTAGCTCAGCATCAGGTTTGAGTCCCTATCTGTTGCAAAAGTTAGATCATAGGCACATTTGTTCACTACCAGATTCACGCTTTATTTAATGGGTACCTATTGTTTGATAGTTGATGGAAGATTTGGAACGTGAAGCCAGAGAGAAGGAGGCTTTAAATCGTGCAAATTCTGATTCTCAAAGGTGTGCGCTTGTCAAAATGTTTTCTGATTTATCTCCCATTAATTGTTTATGCTATTGACATGCTTTGTATTTTGTGAAATTGGGTTATTGAGGAGGTCACGCGTAGGTATGTCTAGGTTATTTGGCCTGATAATGGAATTTGTAGTGCAAGTCATACTCATAAGGAGCAGTGGGTAAGATGAAAATCAATCCCCAACTAAAATAGTAGAGATATGAGGAAGCATGTATGCGGTTCCTTTTCTTTAATTTTTGAGCGAGAGCTTATACTGAACTTTAAAAACATGATTCGATTGAATTGTATAGATTGTGGTGGTGGTGCTTTGGGTGGGTGGGTTGATCAAATGTAAACTAAAGTAGGACCGAAAATAATCCATTGTATCATATTGAAATTCGGATATTGGCCATGTTGCAGATTCTATTTAGTTATGTTGATATTACGACTATTGTCATTAGATTACTACTTTCCAGGGGATTTTCTTATTGCTGAGGTTGTTGACTTGGTCATCATCTCAAGAACCATATGTTGGATGATATAATTTTGGTTTTGCAAACTAGATTGTTCTTTGAACCTTGTACCAACTGATACAGCATTTTAGTGTTCAGTTTTAACTTTTAAGAAAACAATTTTCACAATATATAAGTTACATCATTTTGATTATTTTTTCCTTATCATTGATGACTATAGTCGATTACGCAGCTCCTGCTGCTGTAGCATCAATCTTACTTTACTTTCTGAATGCAGGAATGATATCTCCGTGGTTTCTAAACCCAAGTCCAAAAAGAAACCCAAAAAAGCCAAGTTTAAATCTTTGAAGAAAGCCGCTCTGGTTTCTAAATCCATCTCACTTAAGGAAGACTCTTCAGTAGAGACAATGTCTATAGACGAGGATATAATCGATGATGAGTTGATCACGTCTTCAGAGGCTTTATCCCCCTCGCCTCAGGAAAAGAGACGTAGGCCTGCTTCAGACGATGATGAGCCTAGGAGCAGAAAGAAGCCTAAAAAGGTGAAGACTTCTGAAATAGGAAACATTCTCATGTATCCCAAGCCGTCTAGCAAGCACCAAAACGATCACAAAGAAATGAAAGTCTGTGATAATGGCGTTGCTGATCTCGAATCTAAGCAAATAAATAAGAGTAAGGCCCGGGGGAAGCTTTCGATTCCCGTCATGCCTCTGAAACGCTTTTTCACTATAAAACCAGACAAGTCCAAGAAGAAAGGAACCATTTGGTCCAAGGATTTGTTCGCTTCTCTTGATATCTGGTCACCGAATGAAGATGCAGTGTTGTGTGGGGCTGTGCACGAGTATGGCCCAAATTGGAACTTGGCAAGTGAAATTTTGTATGACATGGTTGCCGGTGGGTCTTATCGGGGCAGGTTTCATCATCCTGTCCGCTGCTCCGAGAGGTTTAGGGATCTACTCCAGAGATATGTTTTCACTGTTAGCGATGGTACAAATAATGAAAAAGGTGTTGGTGCTGTTTCTGGGAAAGCTCTGCTTAGAGTGACTGAGGTACATTCGGTTTGCAGCTCCCTTTTTTTTTTGTAGATACTGAATTTAAAACTCAAAAATTGCGCATTTTGTTGCCACTGACTTAATTTGAACTGATTTGGAATACTGGACCAAATTTCTCTAATCAATGTTACTGGAACTGGCATTGTGGTTTTTGTATCAATCATCATTTGACTTCTTCGATTCTTAAGACTTTTTTAATACAACAAAGCTGCTTTCTGTTAATATTACTAAAAAATATCCAGCCGTTTTGCAGAGTTTATTTTCTGTGGATTCTGGTTTATCTTGGTTTATCTGTTATTCTCCATAGAATATTCTTGATATTTTCTACATTTTCAATGGGTTTTATGCTTTATTGATCGTGGCTGTACTATTCTGGTAAATTGATAGGATAATGTCCGAGTGTTGCTTGGCATTACTTCTGAACTACCAGACCACGAAATCCTTATTCAGAGGCATTTCTTCTCCCTGCTTTCTGCTTCTTGGAGGGATAGCTTACGCACCGGCTATAGAAGCAATGATCCATCTTTGCAGAATGGATTTTATCCTTCTCGAAAGCTTTACGATTCCAGAATCAACCATCAGAATTTACCTGGGAAATTTCCAGAAAGCCTGGAGTTTACTAATTTGCGTGAGTGTGGCAAGTTAGTAGCAGCTGCTCTGGAAGGTGATGGCACTCCTCAAAATCGTGCCAAATTATCCATCTCTAAACAGGAGGAACTTTTGGTGGCAAAAGAGCGGTTGGATGTAATCCTTGAAATTCAGGGAAAAAGAGATGATATTTCGCCCCTTCCATCTGCCGTTAATGTTACGATTTCGGTGCCAGACCCATCTCTGTCTTCGAAGACACTTTCTTCCGAGGAATGCCATTTCAAATCTGCCCGTAGTTTTGTCACAAGCCAGTTTAGGTATTTTTACCTTCATCTTATGTATGAACTTATTTCCAAGGAAATTTTAACAAGCGCATTGGTTTATTATTTTTAGAATCAACTATAACTTATATATTTATACTATCATCTCATAAACCAATCACATTTTTTAACGTTAGTTATAATTTATAATAACTGCCAAATTATTCTATAAGCAAATCTAAATAAAGGCTCGTCCAATTATCACACCCGTAGTTTTGCAACCCTGATAGTTTTTTCTTTTCATTTGCAGAATATCAGGGTCATCACATCCAGAAAGTGGTTCGGGTGGGGAATCCCTAAGTTTGCGGAAACACAAGCTCCCTATTTCAGACATGTTAAAACCTTCCAAATCAAAATCCAAACGGGTTACAAAAGAACCTAGCCATGTGCATTCTCCAACATCCCGTGAAGTTTTCCAGCAAATGGGATTGACGCCGGACGACCCATTTTCAGACTTTGACGAGCTGTCATCCTTCTTTCCCCAAGCCCGGATGCTAGAATCTGATTGGCTGCTTGAAATGGATGGTGACATCGAGTGCTCGGGTAATTCAAGAACCACCTCTCTCGACATCGGGCCAGATCTAAATTATGGGCTGGAAGATTTGTCGGTTTTACCCGAATTTACGGATATAGGGTAAGAACAAATATAAATGATAAAGAAAGTCACTCCAACGGTTTTGGAATTTAGAGAGTGGCCGTGATTTTTTTTTTTAAAATGGCTAAATCTCGGGAAAGAGAAGCAAACTTGCAGTCGATGAAAGTATCGAGTACTCGAGGCTGGGGGGAAAAATGATTGCTGAGCTGTCGGGGGAGTATATTCATCACATATAAAAATGGGTGGTTTTGTGAATGATGGGCGAAGTTCTTGTTTGGGGAAGGTTATGTGAGTGGCCGGAAAATGTAGAATGTTAGACGTTTTAAAGGGGGGATTATATATGAAATCACGTGTAGGGATAGGGTTTTAGTGTAGTATATTTTTGCAAGTGGTGGTGTGTGTAATTGCTGCTTTATAATTGTTGGTGGGACGATGAACTTGCAATTTTGAGGGGAATATTGGTGGACATGTTTTTTTATATATTCGTTGATGCGTGCGATGCAGCCATATTTTCTGCATTGTAATGGCAACTAATGATCATTCAATGATGAGGAAAAAAATTGTTATATTTTCTTTCTTATACGTGTGGTGTGTAATAATTTAGAACAGAAATGCTCACTTACTCATCGTTGGCATATTTCTACACCCACACCCGACACAATTTTGTGATCGTTTCCCATAATATCCATGTATAAGATATACTAATTTCTTGTAACATATTAATCTCGCATCCATCGTGAGAGTTGAAGAAATGTTAAATTACATTTCGTGATCTTATAACATATTAGATGTCATGATATTTTAGCATCATAACATATATGTATGTTAGTTTCTGCCACATTAGTGAGCGAAATGCTAAACGAACATTCATCGTAGGTAAAAGACAGACGGGAAGATATGTAAAAAATATTTACTGTTTACATTTTTATGATATATTTTGAAAAGTTTTGAATTTTATATCGATCATTCATAAACTGTGAAAATTATATCTTAATTCAAAATATATTTTTTTTTAAATGTCCAAATAAAAATAAATTTATAAATAAATATTTTAATTTTTTCAAAAATATTAACTCGTGCCCTAGGGGTCGAAAAAAATGTCAATGAGGTAATAAAAGAAAGAAAAAGACAAATTAATGATTTTGTTTTTTTTTTGAAATGCGAATTTATTCATTGATCAGGCCTCATCTGTACAAGCCCCAATTATGAATAGGCCCAATACTGATTGATGGCCCGTTTAGTATTATGCCAAATGTAAGCAGCAGTTTTTAAAAAAAATTCAATCAATCAAATCCTCCTTTATTTCTGGCGCTCCAAATTCTCCAAATTCTTGCCTTTAATTTTTTTAGGTTATCTCAAGTTATTTTTTGTTTATTTTCACAAAATTGAGCCCTAATTCTATGAATAATGGAAGCATAAGCAATGACGCGAACAGTGAAGAGGGAGATGGTTAACGCTAGAAGCCGTGTTACTCGAAACGGTGGACAGAACAGAAATGAAGAACATAGTACAGCTGATAACATCGGAGCTGAAGAGACTTCCGTTGAGCGCAGAGTTCTTCGTTCGAAGTACCTCAGATTTAAGAATCGGATTAACGGTAATTTGAGTATGTTCGTTTGTTATGTTTTTGGTTTTGTAATGCTTACTCAGTATGAAATTGGCTGTGTTGAAAGCATAATATAATGGGGTTGGTTTGGGAATCTGCTAATCTAATAGATGTCGGAAAATTTGGCCCAACCCAATCCCTATCTCAGGCCCGTGAATGTCTCGGCCCACTCCCGACTTGGGCCTGGCCCTTACCCGGTTTAATTGGAACCGTTGGATTTAGGGATTTAATCCCAACCCTCCACTACACCCTTAAATAACCTATCTCTCTCACTCGCCTACCACACGGTCAGATTTCTCCCTTTCCCTCTGCGACAAAAATCACTCCTCTCTCTTTTCTAGCAGCACAAGTTCGTTCTCTCTGTGAGTAGGAAAATCGATTCTCTCTTGCCCTCTCTTTCATTGTTCTTTGTGACCTTGAGTGTGAGTGACATCGTGAGAACCTTCGAGTGACCCGCTGTGAGTGAAGCCGTGAGAGCCATCGGAGTGTCACCGTCTGTGTCGCTTTTGTGCCGTCGCCGTCACCGTAATCAACCTGCCGGTTAGAGCTCTTGGTGGGGCTTCCGGCGAGCCGCTGTGCGAGAAGGAGGGATTAGGTGACGGTGAACGGGTGCGGGGCTCGTGTGGGTGAGGTGCAGCCCGGGGATTGGCCGAGGAACCGGGGTCGCCATACGTTGACCACCACCGAGCCGTGACTAAGCCGAGGGTGCCGGGAAGAAGGACGATCTGAGCCCGGAGACTTCGTGTCCTTCATTCTTCGACGGCGAACGAAAGGGAGTCCTCAGTTTCCTTCACTTTTATTACCGTTTATTTCCTATTCTTTAGCATTTTACTTATTGTATTTGCTCGATTATTGTTGCCCTTAATCACCATTAAACTGTGTGTTTGAGTTCAGGTGTAATTGGGACAAGAAAGGGCCTGTATAGTGACTGGTGGAATCAGTCCGGGCCCGAAAGGGAGCTACAGGTGAGAAAGGGGCTGAAACGGGTCAAAACCGGAGAGAAAGAAAGCTGCCGGGACCTGCTGGTTGCTGTCCGGGACCTATCGAGAGCTGCCGGGACCTTCTCGGGGCTGTCCGGACCTACCAAGTGCTGTCGGGACGAACCAGCAGCTGTTCGGGACACATTCGGGGCTAGTCGGGGCCCGGTGGAGTTCAAACTGAAGCTTCCGCTGCCATTGACGAGTGCGGTGCGACCAGGACGGCCACACAACAGTGGTATCAGAGCGTGAGCCACCGTCCCGTGGCCGCGCTGGTAAGTCGAGCACCTACCACGTAGGGCTCGCTCTGGTATTAGCTTGAACTCTCTCTTTTACCGCTTTCATTATAGACCCTGGACGGGGATTGCGTCCAGGAATTAGGACCTCTAGATGGGATTGCGTCCAGAGAATAGGATTGCGTGTTGGGAAGCTGCTAGATCAATAGGTTAGACGTGCATGCTATGTGTCAAACGTGCTTATCCTTGTTGCTCTGCTGTGGCTATTTTTCTGTGGTTATAGCATTAAATTGTGTATTTTTGGTTGTCTTGCTGCTTAATTTCAGTGAAATTTGCTTGGTGCTGAATTTCTGTTATTTTTTGAGTCTTTGTGCCTCATTTGTTGCATTGCATTGAGCTGAAAATTGCTTGATTAATTGCTGAAAATTAATTGGTGCTGAAAACTACGTGTTTATCGAGCTAAATATTAATTTGTGCTGATTTCTGTGCGATTTACGTGCTGGAAAAATCTGATTTTGGGCTGAATTTGGTGTATTTTAGTTGCTGTAATTTTGTTGCTATTTTCTTACTTGAACTGGTGTGTTATTTGTGAAAATGGCTTCGTTTCCAGCTTTTAATTTGGCCCCGTTTGACGGGAAAACTGATTTTTCAATTTGGCAACAAAAAATGAAAGGAATTTAAATCCAACAAAGGGTATTTAAAGCAGTTGAGGGCTCGTTTTCACCCGATGAATCTAAAGATAAAATTGCTGAAATGGATCAATTTGCTTATTCGTCAATTATCTTGAATTTGTCTTACTCTGTGCTTAGAAAAGTTGGTAAACATGATTCTGCTAAAGATATGTGGGAAAAATTAGAAGAACTATACACTGAGACTTCGTTGCCGAGTAAATTGTTCTTGCTTGAAAAATTTTCCGGTTTAAACTTGATCTTTCCAAAGATATTGATGAGAATCTTGATATGTTTACTAAACTTGTTCGAGACATTAAATTGACCAGTGATGAGTGATGAGCATATTGATGATTATACTCCTATTGTGCTCTTGAATGCTATACTTGATTCTTATAGAAATCTGCTATTAAGTATGGTAGAGATAATGTGAATCTTGAAACTGTTGTGAATGGTTTGAAAAGCAAAGAGCTTGATTTAAAACTGTCCGGGACCTATCGAGAGCTGTCGGGACCTTCTCGGGGTTGTCCGGACCTACCAAGTGCTGTCGGGACGAACCAGCAGCTGTTCGGGACACATTCGGGGCTAGTCGGGGCCCGGTGGAGTTCAAACTGAAGCTTCCGCTGCCATTGACGAGTGCGATGCGACCGGGACGGCCACACAACAATAGAAATATGAGCTATTCCAAATCCATATTAGGAGCTAAACTACGACTGGAAAAATAACATAGAATAAAGGAGCTCGGTTCAAGAAAGCAGCGTCTGGGGTTTGTTTCCGAGTTGGGTCTGGAATTTTCATCTCTGGTTTGGCTAGAATCTTCGAGTTTGAAAATAATAATAGTAATAGATCGAGAAGTAATCGAAAGAGATCTGGAATATACAAATCAAAGTCGATTACAACTAGATCGAACAGAATCGAAAAGAAATTGAAAAAAAAAATCGCGTTATTTGATAGAACAAGATGATGAGCAAATTTTGGGCTGGTTGCTAAATTTTTTAAAGGAAAATTTTTTGGGCCCAGACCGAACTACCCATTAAAGTTAAAGTAAATAGTAATTAAACAATACTTACCATTTTCTCCTCCTTCCTTGTTGGAAGCAGAGCGTTTCTTGGCAGCGGCTACCCCGACGGCAGGAGATCGCCGGACGGCGACAGCGGCAGGGGTGGCGGCGGTGAAGATGCTTGCGGCCTTCACCCTCGCTGAGACAATGGCGGCAACGGCAGGGCGGGTGGCGGCGCCTGCTGAAAGGCCGGAGGCGGCAACCATGAATGGTATTTTTCCTCTCGAAAGTATCTTTAACGGGTGACGTTAATGGAAACTGTTTGACGTTAATGGAGATTGTTTGTTGAGTTCTGATAAAGTAATATACATATTACCCAATTCTGTTTTGTACGAGTTTTTTGTTTTTGGCTGATTTGAATTTCTTTTCTATTTATTTTATTTATTATTTCGTTGGCAATGTAAAACAAAATGTGTTTGTACATGTTCTGGTTTGGGTTCGGCGGCTGCTGTGCTGCTGTAAAATTTTAGCCTTTGGATTTCAAAATTATTAAAAATAGATCAAAGGTTATAAATAAATTGCTAATTTTTTTCTTAAAATCTAAAATAATGAGATAAAATAGTTAAAAATTCAAATACATTTTTTTTAGTACAAGAAAAAGAAAGCAAAGTTAAAGCTAACGCTTTCCTTTTCTTGTACTAAAAAAAATGTATTTGAATTTTTAACTATTTTATCTCATTATTTTAGATTTTAAGAAAAAAATTAGCAATTTATTTATTACCTTTGATCTATGTAATAATTTTGGGACCCAAAGGCTAAAATTTTAGAGCAGCCCCCGAACCCAACCAGAACTTGTACAAACACATTTTGTTTTACATTGCCAACAAAAAAATAAATAGAAAAAAAATTCAAATCAGCCAAAACCAAAAAACTCGTACAAAACAGGATTGAGTAATATGTATAGTACTTTATCAGAACTCAACAAACAGTCTCCATTAACGTAACCCCTTAAAGATGCTTTCGAGAGGAAAAATACCATTCATGGCTGCCGCCTCCGGCCCTTCAGCAGGCGCCGCCACCCGCCCTGCCGTTGCCGTCATTGCCTCAACGAGGGTGAAGGCCGCAAGCATCTTCACCGTCGCCACCCATGTCGCTGTCGCCGTCCGGCGATCTCCTGCCGCAGCCGCTGCCAAAAAGCGCTCGGCTTCCAACAAGGAAGGAAGAGAAGATGGTAACTATTGTTTAATTACTATTTACTTTAATGGGTAGTTCGGTCAGCCCAAAAAATTTTCCTTTAAAAATATTAGCAACCAGCCCAAAATTTGTTCAATTTTTTAGTCACTTTTTCCTTTTACGTTTCTCTCTCAGCCAGCCTAATTTTTCACTTGTTCTATCTCTCTCGCTCATCATCTTGTTTTATCAAATAACGCGATTTTTTTTTCGATTCTGTTCGATCTAGTTGTAATCGGCTTTGATCTGGAATATACATCTCTTCCGATTACTTCTCGATCTATTATTATTATTTCCAAACTCGGACATTCTAGCCAAACTAGAGATGGAAATTCCAGACCCAACTCGGAAACAAACCCCAGACGCTGCTTTCTTGAACCGAACTCCTTTATTCTATGTTATTTTTCCAGTCGTAGTTTAGCTCCTAATATGGATCTGGAATAGCTCATATTTCTATTAGATTAGCAGATTCCCAAACCAACCCCATTATATTATGCTTTCAACCCCATTATGTTCGTTTGTAATGCTTGTTATTTTTGAATTATATCCCTGAAATTGTGTGCTTTCTCTGTTCCAATTTGTATGGATAAATCTTTTTATTTCAATAAATCATATGCTTGTTTGATAAATTTAACCTTTTCTTTTGTCTATGCAGATGAGAGAGATGATTTATCAAAAGTTGATTCAGATATATTCAAATCAATGATTGAAGAAGTTGACAGCTTGCATCAGTTTGGTATTATTTGCATGCTCTTCTTTTCATTGGTGTTACTACTTACTTGTCTCTACTGCTCTTTTTAAATGGGTTACTCTATTATGTATAAGATTTTGTTAGTGATCCATATGTAAGGAGTGTTTGCATAAATATGCTGGGCCACTAACAACAAAAGAATTATCCAAATTGTAACACCCCGCTTTTCCATAAATATCAGAGCGCATTTTTCGCAAATTCTTTTCTTAATAACACATAATTATTTGCGAAATCCTTTTCGGGATGCTACTAAAAACCATTCATTGCTTGGGAAATCCGTTACCTTTATTTAAATTTAACTTTGAAGAATAAACGGATTATTTTAGATCAA
>CACSLK010011299.1:223989-234700 GCA_902706635.1 Striga hermonthica | reverse complement strand
AAAAAAAAAAAAAGAAAAAAAAAACTTTTCTGCACTTCTACTACTCAAAATTTCACCTCCTATTTGGTATGGTAATGCGTATGTTAATTTATCAATTGCAGAAAAATTATGGCCAGAAACATTCTGGTTCATTGGGTTCGGAATTCAGCAATGCGCTTACCTCCATGCTAGAAGCCGGTGCCCAAAAACCCATATCCTCCTGTTACGTTCCCATCTTGCAAGAATGTTTAGAGCCTAATTCAGCTTCAAGGGTAGAGCCATTACACGCTCACATGATGAAAACCGGATTTTCGCAGGACTATTTCCTCATGACCCTGCTCATCAATGTGTATGCCAAGCGTGGGTCGATGGCTGCCGCCCGAAAGGTGTTCGACACTTTGCCTAACAGAAACGTGGTCACATGGACCACGTTGATGACGGGCTATGTCCACAATTCCCAGCCCAAGTCCGCCATTCCCGTGTTTATGGAGATGTTGGAGGTCGGGGTCTCCCCCACAAATTACACTTTAGGGACTATTTTAAATGCCTGCTTGTCCTTGTATGATATCGGGCTCGGAAAGCAGATTCATGCTTATGCAATAAAGTACGGCCTTGAGCACGACGAGAGCATCTTGAACGTGCTTTACCGTTTGTATACAAAGTGCCGCAGTTTGGATATGGCGCTTAGTATGTTCACGAGAACCAAAGAAAAGAATGTGATCTTGTGTACTGCTCTTATAACCGCTTGTGCGGAAAATGGGAATTCAGCCATGGGTTTGGACACATTTATCCAGATGCTAGAAATGGGAGTTTTACCTAACGAGATCACTTTAACGAGCGTCCTGAGTTTGTGCTGCACGGCCCAGGCCCTTGATTTGGGAACTCAGGTTCACGGGTTGACCATGAAGCTCGGGTACGGGTCAGATATACCCGTGATGACAGCTGTCATGTATCTGTACTTGAAAAATCGGTTTGTGAGCTGGGCGAGGAAGATATTCGATGAAATGAGTGATTTGGGTTTGGTCACGTGGAATGCTATGATTGCAGGCTATGGTGACATGAGCCTACTCATGGAGGATCGTGTTTTGGCCTACTTATGCGGGGTCGAGGCCCTCAAGATTTTCCAGCGGATGATCCGGTCGGGCCTGAAGCCCGATTTCTATACTTACTCGAGCATGTTAACGATTTGTAGTAGTTTGGTGGCCCTCGACCAAGGCGAGCAGGTTCACGCACAAATAATCAAGACCGGAATATTATCCGAAATGGTGGTGGGGACTGCCCTAGTCAACATGTACAATAAGTGCGGGAGTATTGTACGAGCGTGCCGAGCTTTTACAGAGATGCCCGGACGAACTTTAATCTCGTGGACTACAATGATAAATGCGCTCGTACAGCATGGCTACTCACTGCAGGCATTGGACCTTTTTGACGACATGAGGTTCGTTGGGGTCCGGCCTAACAAGGTCACGTTCGTGGGCGTGCTCTCTGCCTGTAGCCAATTGGGACTAGTTGACCGGGCTTTGACCTATTACGAAATGATGCAGAACACGTACAAAATCAGGCCCGTGGTGGGCCACCTGGGGAGCATGGTCGACATGTTTGTTCGGTTGGGTCGAATTGACGAGGCTTTTGAGTTCATTGAGAAATCTGATACAACACCGAACGAGTTTGTATGGTCGATTTTGATTGCCGGGTGCAGAGTTCAAGGGAAAATGGATTCAGCGTTTTACGCAGCTGAAAAGCTGCTCGAGTTAAAACCGAAAGATCCAGAGATGTACTTTCAGCTGTTGAACATGTACCTATCGGCGCGCAGGTGGGAGGATGTTGCACGGGTTCGTAAAATGATGAAAGAACAGAAGGTGGATAAAGTTGCGGATTGGAGCTGGACGAGCATTAGGGATAAGGTTTACGCGTTCAAATCTGGAGATAAGAAACATGAAGGGGATGAGGTGGGGAAATTTTTAGAGGATTTGGTTGTTCGGGCCAGGGATCTTGGGTATGAGGGCGAGTTGGGCTCGGAGATGGTGGGCCACAGTGAGAGGATGGCGGTTGCATTTGGGCTACTCAACACGTCGGGCAATGCTGAAGTTCGGGTGGTGAAGAAAATTGGAATGTGTAGGGATTGCCATAGTTTTATGAAGACGGTATCGGTTTTGATGTGCAGAACTATTGTTGTTCGAGATAGTAAGAGGCTGCACCAGTTCTCACAAGGGCAGTGTTCGTGTAAGGATTTTGGTGGTTTTGTTTAGGTGAAGAACATTTTTTTTTTTGTTAAATGTCAAGTGAAGTGTTGATTGTTATTTTTATTTGATGTGATTTCATAACTCAGTTTTCAGGTTGCAAGGGATTTTTGTATTGGTAAGTAAAGAGAGAAATATGAAACCAGTCATTACCATCTAAATAACATTGACATATACTTTCGTCATACTGTACAAATCAATATAAACAAATCATATATCTCTAACGGAAATCATATATCTGGTTAATTAGTCATACTTTTTCATTACATAGGCATAATTTCAAACTAAATATCACTCTAAAAAACTCCATTAATAAAAAATATGAGATTTTATAATATAAATATACGTTTTTATATTAAAAAAATATGACGATCTAAATGTTGTCTTTGGTTGTTTTCATTTTTTATAAGTTAAAAAAAATATTGAACTCAACATAATTATAAAAGTGTGAAATTTAAAATAAAAATTTAGCTAAATTTTATTAATGAGATTTGAGAAATTTCTTAAGAATCATAAATTAATGAAAATAAAGGAGAAAATCAGTTTTATTCAAAGAAAAAAAAAATAAGCAGTCAAAGCTCTAAACTTTCCTTTACTTAAATATATAAGTAAGTTGAGCGGAGTTCATAATACTCAGTTATAATTATATTATTTTTTAATTGGAAAGTATTAATTTTCATTTTATATTTAACCAAGTTAAATAGATAATTAAATTGAAATTCATATTATTTTTTAATTGGAAAGTATTAATTTTCATTTTATATTTAACCAAGTTAAATAGATAACCTAAATTGAAATTCATATGAAAATGAGTTCACTTTACTTAACTCTTTTATTGACTGTCACTCATATAATTGAAGTGTGCATTCATGAAACAACATTTTGTATATTCAAGCAATAAGAGAAAATTAACAAAACATATAAAAGAATAAAAGACAGGGACGGAGCCATAAGGGGCTCAGGGGCCCCTGATTTTTTTTAAAATCAATATATATATATATATATATATATATATATATATATTATAATAAAAGAAAATATAAAATATATATAAAATGCAAAAAATATTTATAATATATTAATCATTAAAAATTATTTTCTATGATATTTTAATTTAAATTAATAGTATTATTTATTTATTGAAAAATGAACCAACAATCCTTATAGTTTACATTCTATACATGTTTTTGAAAATATTTATAATGTTTACTCTTTCATTCTCTTAATTGTAAATAAATTTAGTGATTTAGAAAATTGTGTATTTAGTTGGATTATTATATTTTTTTTTATGTTGGTTTTTACATTTTTTTGTGTGTAATCACATATTTTTACCTTCATTGTATTTCTTAAAAATATTCATTTGTAAAACTTTCATCAACAAAAATGGTATACAAATTTTCATCAACAAAAATGTTATGCAATATGTTGCAAAGTTACAATTTTTCAACCAAAATACTTATTTTTTTATAAATCACAGTTATTGAACTTAAATTATAAATACATAAAATCTCATATATATATATATATATATATATATATATATATATATATATATACTAGTAATCACCCGTGCGATGCACGGGGATATTATCACTTGTGAGCTTTTTACAATTATATTTTGTATATAAATTGTGTAATACCAAAATGATCATGATCATAAGAATAGACATATAAACATATAATTAAACTTAAAAGATCATATATTATTGAACACTTCCTCATATACAACATTATTGGTTTGATTCTTTGGCACATCATCTTTGCCACAAATTAAGATTTTCAAACCCTTTCGGTTAATGGCACGGGAGACAACAACATAAAATTGACCATGACTGTACACTGGTTTCTTAAGAAATAAGCCAACATTAGATAAGGATTGTCCCTTGCTCTTGTTTATAGTCATGACGTAAGAAACCATAATGGAAAATTGCCGCCGCTGGAACTTGAAAGGAATTCTAACATCGGAAGGAGTTATAGTCATTCTTGGAATCAACACCGTATCACCAGCAATATATCCTGTGAGTATCTTACACTAAAGAACATGAGTGGATAGTTTTGTCACAACCAATCGTGTCACATTACACAAACCCATAAAGTGATCCATGTTCCGCAACAACATGACTGGAGTTCCAATCTTCAAATATAACTCATGGTTCGGTATTCTGGAACACTTGATACTGTTCAAAAACTCAGGCGTATGGAAATCAGACAAAAAACTCATTATTAGAATCCGATTTGCACGTACTATCAGAGCTCAAGTACATACGACCATCCAACAAATTCAATGATGTCATGTACTCATTGATAGAGACTCGACCACATCCAACGTCGGCGCTAATATAGCTCTATCCTTCAAATAACTTGGATTGTCAGGCGCCTCCTTATACATTGGATATGTACTTTCACCGATTTGAGCAATAGGATCATCAGATGGCTGAAGCAAAATGTCTTCTGGTATGTTTATAAATGCACACTCGTTATTCGACTCCCCCGATATTAAAACCATATTAGATTAATTTAAAATATGAGTTTCAATAAATTCAAACTCTTGTATGATGATAAGATAAGTGCAAGTTAGTTAAGAAGTGGAGATATTTCGTTGTCAATATATATCTCAACTAATACATACCATGCGAATTAACTACCACGTGCAATTTTAAAGAATGAGTTATCAATATATTATTGTTTAAATATTATCTCTACACCATTAATTATGAATTCAGTTTGTGATTTTGCATTAATAAAGAACTACCCCGTGCGATTTTAAATCATCACTTATCCACAGATTATTGTTCCTATATTATCTTTACACCATTAATTATTATCTCTAAATCATTAAATTTTAATTTAATAATTAAACTACAACGTGCAATTTTAACTATTTGGTTATCCATGTATTACTGTTCCAATATTATTTCCACACCATTAATTATGAATTTTGATTTTGCATCAATGGAGACAACTACCACGTGCGATTTTAAGTCATGAATTATCCGCAGATTACAGATTAATATATAAATTATTATAATATTAATTTAACCACAAACAAACTATTTTTATAAATTTAAGTATTGAGTTATCCATATATTATTGTTCCAATATTATCTCAACACCATTAATTATGAATTCAGTTTCTGATTTTGCATGAATAGAGAACTACCACGTGCGATTTAAAGTCATGCCTTATATGCAGATTAGAGATTAATATATAACTTATTATAATATTAATTTAAGCAAAATTTATTCAACCATTTTATAAAAATGTTGTTTGATCATATTGACGTAAAAAGAAATATTTAACATTTTATCATGAGTGAAATTGTGGCTTATCCACAAATGTGGAATTGTGGCTTGTCCACAAATTATTGTTTGTTAGGATAGAATTGTGGCGTTATAATATTTATCCTTTAATCATTAAGATCAACATTTATTATTATATACCATAAATTAATATAAATATTGTAATCAAATAAATATTTATGAATGTAATCCATTATGATAAATTATTGAAAAATCACGGAATATAAACGATTAAATGTACTTGCTTCAGTTAATATTAATTTTGAAAAATATTTATTTATATAATATTATATTTAAAATATTTGTTAAAATTTGTATTAATTTATATCTTATACAATGGCATTCTACAAATTTTAAACTAATATACAATAGAAGTAAAAAATAAAATGGTCGAATTTTCACATTCTTGCGAAATTGAATAATGAAAACAAATATATTCAGCGACATTTTATAACGATAACAAATATAATAACACTAAAATTTCTTACAAAATTCCATATTGAACGACATGGAATGAAAATAAAATTCATAATAATCACACCCTAAATATCATAAATATCTCTTGCTCCTTGTTAATGTGAAGGTAAAATATCACCAGTTTTAGGGAAAAACATGCCATATTTGATAACACGACTTCTTCCATGAAGCACAAGTTTCCATATGTTGGTCATGATATCTTTCTTCCCGCGACATGCATTTCAACAACATAATTGCTGATTGCATACACCTCGCCTTCGTTCAGTAACCTCGAAATGCTCTCATATGTTTAGAACGGATTATGCCTTTAATGAATGAACCCTACAATATAAATTTCAAATGAAATTTTTTACCTGTTCATCATGAAACAATACATGGAATGTGTTCCAGCCATTGTTTTGTGACCCGGACCGGCCCGGCAGGTCGACCCGGGACCTGTAGCCGAAACTGGTCTGGGTGGACTATTTGGACCGGGTAATAATAGACCCGACCAAACCCGACCAACCCGGCATTGACCCGGTTGACCCGGGTCATTGACCCGGTTTTATAGAAATTTTTTTATTTTTTTTTATATAAAAAATAAAAATTATGTTTATATAATGATATAGTAAATATTTATTGTGAGATTCAATATTATTAACACTTAAATGTACAAATTTTGTATACAAAACATTTATTTTTGTTGTTTTTATGTATATTTATATGTCAATAATACTATATATATAGTTTTAAAAATTTTAAAATTAATTATGCAGTTCAACAATTGACCCGGTGACCCGGAGACATGCCCGGGTCGATTTTTGGGCCGGATTTAAAAATTATGGTTCCAGCTCTCCCGTTGGTGATTGGTTTCAAAAAAAGTTTATTTGTCCTATTCACAAAATCGAGTGTATCCCAGACTGGCGACATTATATTATCGATGTGTTCTGAAAATTATCTCTTTTTTTTCTGAATTATGTGAATGACGTGAACATTTAATGGTGGTAGTGAATATGATTTTATAAAAAAATATTTGTAGCACGTGGATGTGGATTGAAATTTAATGGAAAGATTTATGACAATTATGTAATGATAATTATGGATACAATTCTAATTCTAATAAATATTGAAGCAAGTGAATGAAAAAAATGATATTTTAAAGGCGACACGTTGGTATGGACCGAAATTTAATTGGAAGATTGAAGCGTGAAAATATCAGATTAAGGCGGCACGTTCATAGAGATCAGATTAATACAGAACAACTAAACGTGTTTCTTTTCAAATAGGATACCCATTAATTAAAAACGTGAGTTATCTCTTTAATGTGACTTATCCACATATTACAATTATCTTTCTAATTAATTAATATTTGAATTCAATTGTGACTTGTTTTTTAAATGCTTTCAAACTTTTCTTTTCAAATAGGATACCCATTAATTAAAAACGTACATTATCTCTTTAATGTGACTTATCAACATTTTCCAATTATCTCTCTAACTAATTAATTTTTGAATTCAATTATGACTTTTTTTAAATGCTTTCAAGCTTTCTAAATTTAGAATGTCAAAGTATTATTTTTTTGGTCAAAAGTTTCTAAAAATGATTTATCCAACAACCTTTTTATATATAGATAGATAATTACTTGAGTAATGTGAGGTGTTGATATTATTTATTCCATTATTACGTTTCATAATCAACTCTTCCATGAAAAAAATTACAACATAAAGAAATATTGTTATTTTTTTATGTATGGGGCTTTAATATTTACAATTATTTCTAAATTATTTATTTTGTACATTGTATTTGTTGTTCGGAAATTTTAATTATTACAAAATCATACAGTTAGTTCTTCGTGGTTATATTATTAACTTAAACATTGAAAGAAAAAAAAATTATTAAATTAATTTCTTTGTTCAATTGTATAGGTTTGATTTTGTTTTATTTTAAAAAAAATAAAGTGATAAATGTTTGTTATAATTCACTTAACTTTTAACATCTATATTAATAAAAAAAAGTTTAAAAAAAAGAAAAAAATGGATTTCCAATGTTTTTATTTATAATTTCATTTATTTCGATTATCAGTGTTATGTATTAAACACTAATATAATTAGATTAGATACATAAAAAATGTGGTATAATATTAGCCATAAAAATCAATATCATTAATAACCAATAATATCCAAATATAAAATCAAACAAACTGAACTCCAATATTAAAACCTAAATTATTCATGTTGTCGAAGCCAATTTATTCAATGAAAGTATTCAAAGCAAATAAAATTCTAATATTATAATAAAATACTTTAGTAAACCAATAATATCTTAGCAAATCAATTCTTCATCAAAATTGTCCTTCATTTCATCATTTGCTCGTCCACCTTTGCCTTGCATTAGAAGTGTTGTCGACCTTCTCTTTACATTTGAGATTTAAAGGTGTTGAAACTTCATCTTCTCCAGTGCAGCCCTATGAAAAAATTTGCAAAATAAAAATTTTAGTATTTAAATTATATATGATTATTTGTATGAAATAAATTTACAATTTTAAAGAAAAATAATAAGTGTGAAAAATGAACATTGACCTTGCCGTTGTTAGCCTCTTCACGTTGTAGTAAAGTCAAGAAGTTAGGCTCCTGTAAAGTTATAAGTTCTTGAATTTAATCATTGTTTATAAATCAACATGATTATATTTTTGTTTATTAAACTTACTTCTTTCTCGGTAACCCACTGACAGTACATAGATACCAGATTTTAATCACCTGTCATCCTAACAATAGAAAATGTTGTTACTTCTTCTTTGAAATTCGACCTCTCTGTAAAAAAAAAAAGATAATATTAAGAATTAAGGTGAAATATGAGAAAGATTAGTTATTAATTTTGATTGTGATTCATACCTCAATGTCACGCAAAACAATTTTAAGGATGTCCTTGTAGAAAGAGTATTCATTAGTTCTTGAAAAATTCGAACCACTCTTAACTTCAGCATAGGTCGTTGGTCCTTGTTATTTGTTTGATGTTGTCCCATGCTCTTGCTATTTTTCTGTTGGTATGTGAAATGGGAGTGTATAAGATGTGTTGTGATAAGTTATCTACGTTGGGAAGTTCATTAATAGGCATGAGATAATAATAATAATAAATGATAAGATTAATTTAAAATATGAATTTTAAAAACTTCAAACTGCGAGTTGATGATAAGATAAGTTCAAATTATTTGGATAGTTAAGATTTTTTATTTTTTTTTTTTTTTTTTCCGTCTACAAAGATGACCATGAAATCTACATGTGTGTAATTATTTTTATTATATTTTTTTAACATCATTTGACTAACTTCAAATTGTGATTTGATGATAAGATAAGTTACAATGATTTGAATAATTTATTAATTGATTTGGTTGTTCAGATTTTTTTTCGTGTAAAGAGATTGACTGAGTTAATGTACACGTGTTTAATCATTAAATGTATTTATGTTAGTATATTAGCATGGTATAAAAATTATAGTATTATATTATTCACTGATAAATATTAAGGATACTTTATTGTAATTATGTTATTTAAATGTGCTGTTGAAAATAGTATTATGCTTTATTCTTCAATTGCACAAGATTTATCTCGACCACCATTCCAATGACATCTAAATATGTGTTAAATTAGAGTAAAATTATTATTTATCATAAAAATTCTAAAAACTAAAATAAAAATAATTGAAAATGCGATTACCGAAGAGGATTGATTCGTCGATCTTCTCGACATCAATCAATTTGATGAACCTTCGAAAGTCGAAACGGTAAATTGAAAAGTCACCCTTGTAGCTTATGTGTTCAGTTCTACCATGTAAGATAAGCCTGTATTTGGCAATGGTGGATCTGTACATTCCAATGTTACTCTCGACCTGATAGTTTTGAAGTGCATAGACAACCCCTTCTTCAAATTTATTGATGAAAGTAGGGATGTTTATTACTCTTATTATTGCCATAATTCGACCGCCCTTGAAAAAAAAATATAATCTCAAGGATGTTCTTGTAGGATGAGTATTCATTAGTCCTTTGAAAGACTCGAACAACTCTTAGCTTGATCATTGGCCTGTTAGTCCTTATTACTTGTTTGATGTTTCCCCAGACTTTTGCCATTTTTCTACTTCAATGTTTTACGTCCAAATAGGAGTAACATTTTTTTGCGATACGTGATGCACTATCATTTTATAATTTTATAGGCATGAGATAATAGTTGATAAACATTAGATCAATTTAAAATATGAGTTTTAATAAATTGAAACTCTTGTATGATGATAAGATAAGTGAAATTTAGTTAAGAAGATGAGATATTTCGTTGTCAATATATATCTTAACTAATTCATACCATGTAAATTATCTACCACGTGCAATGTTAAAGAATGAGATGTCAATATATTATTGTTCAATATTATCTCTTACGTAAATTATGAATTCAGTTTGTGATTTTGCATTAATAAAGAACTAACCCATGCAATTTTAAATCATCACTTATCCACATATTATTGTTCCTATATTATCTCTAGACCATTAATAATTATCTCTAAACAATTAATAATTATCTCTAAGCCATTAAATCTTAATTTAATAATTAAACTACAACGTGCAATTTTAACTTTTTGGTTATCCATATATTCTTGATCCAGTATTATCTCCACACAATTAATTATGAATTCAGTTTCTGTTTTTGCATGAATAGAGGACTACCACGTGCGATTTTAAGTAATAACTT
>CACSLK010011299.1:197771-215514 GCA_902706635.1 Striga hermonthica | reverse complement strand
TTACTCTCACATTCATTACAATAATAACAACATCATATATAAACACATCATTAAATAGATATATCGCACATATATGAGTATTTTTCGTGTAATTATATAGTATTGTACACTTTTATTTGATATTAACATACTTAACAAATAATTTGATGTATGTATCTATGTATTTATTTTTGTTCAAATAATAGTACTATATATTATCGATTCGCGTAATGATTAGACTTACTCATACAAAAATTTATGAACAATAAATATTTATGTATTAAAAATAAATAAGAAAAAAATAAAAGGAGATACTACATAATTTTGTAGAGTATGATATTGTGAAATCTGGGTTTGGATTCTCATGTCATGCATAATATAAGTATAATTTAATACAATTAAATTGTTGGCTGACACAATCAGAAACAAAGCATTTATGAAAAGAAGGTAGACACAGACAAAAGATGGCCTGCATTTAAAAAACTTGGACGGTATTACAAAAAGAAAAAAAATACTAAAAATCTTTGGACGGTAGAAAAAAATGGTTGACGTTAGTCATAATTGTGATATTGCCGTGTTGTTAATGCTTTAATCGTGTGCTAAATAAAGATTTCAGGTATTGGGGATTCCTACATTATAATATGTTAGGTTTGAGTCTTTAAGATATTTTATAGTTTTGAAAATACAAATATATATATATATATATAAGTCACCTTTTTTTCTCTTCATATCTCTTATCAGTATCTCTGTTGTTGATTCTGTTTGGCGATGGTTATTAATTTTTAACATATGAAACGAATAATTTCAATGTTAGCGTTCGAAAATAACAAAATTTGACTTTAATTGTCATCTTCTATTGGAAAATTACTTATCTGGATCAATAAAAACGACTCCTAATTAATTAATATGAGAACAACATTTTTTTTTTAATAAAAAATAGAGCGAATTCACGATTTATCATACTTAATGCGTTAAACATGAAGCTTGCACATATATATATAATTATGGGCGAGCTTCATTTAATTTTATTCAGCTTCAATTAATAATAATACGAGGTCACTCAATAAAAATAGGTTGTATTTAATAAAAAATTTTATGACCTCTATCCAAAAACCGTAACAACATATTTTTTTTTTCTTGTGATTTATTACATACAATCATCCACATATTTTTACTATATTTTGAATTTGTAATGGTTGCATGCATTTACCATCTTTTATTTGTCTATATTTGAAGAATGTAACCGTTGCGTTATTAAAAGATAATGTATTAATCCTTAAATTTGACTGATTAAAAAATACTCCCTCCTTTTTTAAATAAATGTCGTTTTGACTTTTTTGATTCATTCATTTTGCTATGTATGTAGAGATATTAATGTCTAGATACATAGCAAAATGAATGAATCAAAAAAGTCAAAACGACATTTATTTAAAAAAGGAGGTAGTATTTTTTAATTTGTATGTTGATTATTCACATGCAAAAGAAGTATTAAGTATTGCTATGCTATAGATACGACACAAAATATATATAAGAAAAGTCATCTTTTGTAATAGAGATCTTTACACCAATTCATTTATATTAAAATTTTTCATGCAAGATTGTATAATATATTAGTTGAATTTAATGAAAAAAATTTATCCATTTTATTTTATATAATAACTATAGTGATGAATTTGAATACTTTTATGATGTTCATTTTTACTAATAACGAATTTTTTAAAATGTGATACTATTATTTAACTTATAATTTTACAATTATACAACATACAATTTATAAGTTAAAATAATTTAAAGGAAAAAGCTACTTGTACAACTTTTTTGTACAACATTCAATGACAACATGATGTGGCACAATGTGGGTGGTTGAGATGCAAATAAATGTATGGTTAAGATTTAAGTTAATGGTACTTTTAACCATGTTGTCAACTAATGTTGTAAACTATAATTGTACATGTAGCATTGCCTGTGCACAAGATCAAATACTAGTATTAATATATTTCTGTCAAGAATAACATGATTCACGATTAGATGCATTAGCCCAAAAGAGAAAAACAATAATGTGCAAACCATTGAATAACATTAAATGTACATGCACCTAACATCCACTAAGCACAATAAAATACATGAAATAAGATACTAATAAAAAAATCAGTTAATTAGTTATTTGTGGCAATCAGCTGTTTCAGAAAATCTCTATACAAGTTCCAATCCATAATTAAAAAATTGAAATTATTTTAAAAAGAAATACTCAAATTAGAGATCAAACTAGTGTCAGTAATTAGTTACTAATTAAGTGCATATATATTATTGCACTATACACGTTTAAGACGAAATTAAAATAAGTGTCACATTCCAATGTGGATTTCAACTCTACAAATTATAGCCAATTAACTAACAATCACATTCCAATGTGGACTCGAATTCTACCTATTACGTAACACATGTAAAATACTACGACAAATTAGTCAATTTGGAATTAATAAGAAAGATGAGATAAATAAACAATAAAAAAAACAAATAAAAGAATTAGAAGTCCATAGAAATTAGGATTGTAAACCGATCGAACAGACTTATTAATCTCATCTCTTTAGTTTAATAAGCAACTAATTAAACTTTCAACAAGCTTTAACTCGTTTAGTTTATCTAGTCAAATTCAATCCTTAATGGAGTCAAACTCACAAACGTTGTCCGCTAAACATAGACTTAGGAATATTATATTAATTTCAAGCGGTGCAACATGAAAATATGAACCTGCAGGCGCGTGAGCCCCAACAAAGAATCGGGTCGCAAGGGAGTGGCGTTGCGTGAGGTGGGGTCCGCCCTTTCAGGAGGAGGGAAATCTGAGAACCCAAACAAAAAAAGCTTAAATAGAGAGCTAAAGCTCATTGCTTTAGCACCACCCGTGAATAGGGCTATAATTCTGTTACCGGCCAAAATCAACGCCCCACCAAATCAAGACTCTTTCTTTTTTCGCAGCTAAAGAGAGAGAGAGAAAGGAAAGAAGAATAAACAGGTATGTATCTTTATCAAAGATTGAATTTTTTTTTTCTTCATGTTTTTTTTTTTTCTTTCCCTGCAATGTATTTACTTGGGACAGAGGAATAATTGATTGGTAATAGAATGTGGGTTGGGTAGATCTTGATGTACCCACCTGCGATCTTTTTGTTTGTTCGATTTTTGTATGAATGTGAGCTGAGATGTGATTGTGGTGTAGCTGAGCTTTGTTTCTGATGCTGCCAATTAGCCCAACAAATGGGAATGGATCTTGATATGGGCTGGGGTGCCTTTCTGTTTAATGCATGCTAATTAGCTCAACAAATGGGGAATGGATCTCGATGTGGGTCGGGTTGCTTTTTTGATTAATGCATGTGGTTTGTTTAAGATTTGTGCCTGTGAATTTGAGGCAAACCAGATCCGATGTTTTTTTTTTCTTAATCTTTTCCTTTCCCTGTTTTCTTTATGTTTATTTCTCTGACTTCTTCATCTGAAAATATCCATGTATCCTGGAATCTGGTCTTAATTTTTGATTTAGTTATCAGCTATTGTTATTGTTTTAGCAATTTGCATTATTATATGGGTCTGGATTAATGATGTCAAGCGGTGATTTTTAACTGGATTTTGAATTCATGGCTGTGGAATAAAAAAGTTTATCTTCGTTCTACTTTGAGTTTTTGAGCAAAAAGTCTCCAACTTTATATTTTCGTTTTCACAGTTATAGCTCAGCCTTGAAAAACTTTGGTTATATTATAATTTTCAGTTTCTTTTCATTCTTTATTTTCTCCCAAGACCAGATTTTTGTCATTTTTTTGAAATGTATCTACAGCTATGATTTCTGGAAAAAGATTAGAGTATTAATTAGTTGAAGAAGAAGTTGCAAAAGCTGTGTTTTTTGAAAAAAGAAAAAAAAAAAAGAAAAAATTATATAAGGTATGCTATTTTATTCAAAGAACAAATGAAATATGAAAAGTGTGTATAAAAATATCAGGGCTCTATAGAAACAAAATTGATTAGGTAAATAATTTATTTTAAATGTTTAAAGGTTGAGTATGAATTGATCTCCCTTTTTTCTACCCACGTTCTCCTTTTTTTTTCAGTTGCCCTTTAATTGATGAAACGTCATGTAGTTGTAGAAATATCTTAGATGTTTGCATATAACTTCATCTTCTGCCTAACAAGCAAAAACAATATTTTATTGTGTCACTCCATCTAAATATGATGTTCATTCATGCATTCCTAATTGGATCCAAATTTCCTCAAGACTCTTGTTATATATGTTGTTAGTCTAATGTAGCTTAATCATTGTAGACATAAATGAATACAAAGGCAATCCAGTCTTTGTTCTTTGTTTGTGCATTCGCATTTATATGTTACAGCCCACATGAATGGATGCTTACACTGAATTTAGGCCTCCAGTTGCCTGTGGGTTAAGCTTTTTGTTGTGTGCCAATCTGCCATATTTGTATTAGCTTATTTATTTTTGTTTATACCCGGAGATTTGCATAAAGTTTTGGGTTTGCACATAATTCTACAGGGCACTCACTATGCATAAACTGCAGTATGCAAGCTCTTGAACTAGTGTTATTCTGTTCTTTGCAATGCTGATCTTTAGTTTGGTGAAGAGCCATGTCCATATATAAGTTAGTCTTTTAATAGTCAGTATCAATACTGTCATTTGTTTGGTAGTAATTGAAGGTTTTTGTTTGAGTCTCACACACACACAGTCACATGTGTTAGAAAGGACAAAACTATATTGTGTGTGTTTTTCTGAAAATTATGGGCCTCAGATTGCCTTTGGTTGATGGTGTTGCTTTTGAAGATCTCCTGGTCCATCCAGATTATTTATATACGGTCAGGATTTTTTTTTTATATAAATTTGTACTGATACTGGTTGGTGAGATGAGATCTATTTATGCAGATTGATTAAATATTATGACTATTTTTTAATTATTTGTAATTTTACACTCGCCGTGCTGGTTTGGACTCCATGTGGTTTCAGCACACGAGTCAAAGATCTTTCAGACAAAGTGATTGAGTTAATATGATTTAACATTCAATTATTCCCCAATGCTTATTTAAGGTTTAATTTTGAAGGCTGCTAGTTGTGTTTATCAGTCCATCAGTCAAAGATTTCATAATACTTTTCTAAACAAACAAATATCACGCGTGACTTCAATATGTCCCTTATTGTACATTACTTTTTTGGCTCCACTATAGTCCATCTTGTTGGCATCTTAAAATATATATAAAATGAAAAAAAAAAAATATGAGTTGCTGCTAGTCTGATTCTTGTTTTAGGGTATCTTCTTTACTTTATGCCTTATTCTGATTATATGCTCACATGTCAATGACAGCTATATGGTACATTTTTTGTAGGGTCGTTGAGCAAGAATGGGCGCCGGTGGCAGAATGTCGGTCCCCCCCACGAGCAAGGCCCCACGGTCCTCCGAGCCCCTCAAGCGGGTCCCACACTCGAAGCCCCCATTCACAGTTGGTGACCTCAAGAAGGCCATTCCCCCACACTGCTTCAAGCGCTCGATCCCTCGTTCATTCTCCTACGTGGCCCTCGATTTCGCCATAGCTACAATCCTCTACTACCTCGCCACCGCTTACATCAGCATCCTCCCGAACCCCCTCCCTTACCTCGCGTGGCCTGCCTACTGGTTCATTCAGGGCTGCGTCCTAACAGGCGTGTGGGTCATTGCACACGAGTGTGGCCACCACGCCTTCAGCGATCACCAGTGGCTAGATGACTCGGTTGGGCTCGTCCTCCACTCGGCCCTCCTCGTACCCTACTTCTCGTGGAAGTACAGTCACCGCCGCCACCACTCAAACACGGGGTCCCTCGACCGGGACGAGGTTTTCGTCCCAAAAACCAAGGCCCAAATCCGGTGGTTCGCCAGATACATAAACAATCCAGTGGGCCGCACTCTCACTCTAGTCGTCCAGTTCACACTCGGCTGGCCGCTCTACCTCATGTTCAACGTCTCGGGCCGGCACTACGAACGGTTCGCGTGCCACTTTGACCCGAAAAGCCCGATCTACTCCGACCGTGAACGGGCCCAGATTTTGGTCTCGGATGTGGGAGTCCTTGCAGTCTGCTACGGGCTCTACCGGCTTGTGGCCGAAAATGGGCCCGCGTGGGTCTTTGCAGTGTACGGAGGCCCGTTGCTTGTGGTAAACGGGTTTCTTGTTCTGATCACGTATTTGCAGCACACGCACGCATCTTTGCCGCACTACGACTCGTCTGAGTGGGATTGGCTGCGTGGGGCCCTCGCCACGGTGGATAGGGATTACGGGGTATTGAACAAGGTTTTCCATAACATAACCGACACACACGTGGCCCATCATCTGTTCTCGACAATGCCACACTACAATGCAATGGAGGCCACAAAGGCGATTAAGCCGATTTTGGGGAGTTATTACCAGTTTGACGGGACGCCGGTTTACAAGGCGGTATGGAGGGAGGCGAAGGAATGCGTGTATGTGGAACCGGATGAGGGTGAGAAGAACAAGGGTGTGTTTTGGTACAAGAACAAGCTTTAGTTTGTTGTTGTGGGTCTTTTGAGATTTAGGAGTGGGCCTTTTGATCTGCAGTTGATCTTTATTAGACTAGGCTTTTGTGCTGGTGTGTTTGTGAGACCTATGTTAGATCAACTAGACTTCTTTGTCTTTGGTTTCTGCTTGTGTTCCTCAGACCTTTGTTGTTTCTGAGTTATGTCTATGTTGAATAAAAGATTATTTAGGCCCTCATTGTTTATAGATATATATATTTTTTTCTAATTCAAAATATAATTTAAATTTAACTCAACAAACCTCTTATTAATATTATATTAACACTAGATTAATTTTAATTCACTGTGAATAATACATTAATTTTAATTCACTATTCATTTATTTACGTATTTTTAATTATTCATCATTTTAATCACATATTTTCTATTTTTACATCAAATAAACTTTATTCATTTATAATTACTGCGTTCATTTATGATTTTGATAAATATTGCTTACTCTCCAACATATATCATTAGAATAAAAGTGGAATAAAAATTTGGATGTAAATTGGTTTATAAATGAATGTCTTCATCCTTCTAATTATACATATATGTAAATGTGTCAACCAACTTCTAAATGAATATTATATTATTGTTAATGCATATTTAGAGTGCTCATTTAAAAGGGATATACTACGATTTTTTTTTTTTTTTTTCCCTCAACTTAAAAATATTTTTGTTTGCTAAATAATCACCAATATTTAAATAGCATGCATGAAGTTGGCCTCATTCAAAATTCGTGGAATTTCAATATATTTATATAGTTTATAAACAACTTGATGCTAAAACTCATTACCCAATGTTGATGTATGAAAAATGTCGCCAACATAAAACAAACAAACTGTACACTAAGTTATGTATTATGTTCGATCTGCACGAATAAAACAGATCAGGAAATATGGACCGAATAGAACGAAAATATGGACCGAATAGATATTCTATTCGTGACTTTCGGATCGATTTCATTTAAGAGAGGAATATTCTCTTACATTAAATATTGTTTCTTCTTCATTCTATAGGAAAATTGAGGTCTTGTTCTAATCCTCGTTTTGAATTTTTATTTACATTTTCATTTAAGAGATATTCCTGAAGATTATAGCAAATCAACATTAAATACCTTGTTTACTAATCTTAATCTCGAGACGGGTGATGTTCCCATCTCGCGACACGTATCTAAGTGAATTCTGCACCGTGGGATGATGAACTCCCATATCCCATCATCATTGATGAGTATAGTACGGATAATCTAAGTCCATGTTTGTTTGGTGGGATGAGATTGGAGAAAAATAATCCAAACCTGTGGAATTATCCTAATCCCACCAAGAAGAGAGGATGGATTTATCCCACTGTCATGGGATAAAAACAATTTTAATCCCGGGCCAAGCAATCTATCCAAGGCCTGATTCTAACAACTAAATACGGAATTAAGGCACGATAAGTCGGGATATCTTGCCTTATCCTAGAAAGCAAACATAGTGTAAGGGAATTATTGGCACCAAACGGACATCCATTGGTGAACGTTCGTCCGAACCTACCATAGTGACTCACATTCGTCCCGCGGGTTCGGCTCGTTTCTCCTTTCCAATCCCTAATAAGTACGAATACGGATAGACTGTTCCCTGTTTAGTCCGTATTTTAGCTGTTCGGATAATATCCCGTACACCCAACTTTTCATTCTGAGAATTATTATCTTATAAATAGTTTTTATGTAAACTAATATGTAATTACGCTTAAAACTAATTTACTTTTGTACGCATCTATATTGTTATTTTCTGAGTCAACCAAATATTTATAATATTAAAATGTTTTCTTATTATGGTCTAGAAGACCTTCGCCGGCGAACCCGCTGGCCGCTTTTCAACGGTAAACGGAGAAAAAAAAGAAAAAAAAAAAGGAAAACAAGAAAAGCCTCAAGCTTTTGAATCTCCATATCCTTTAATCTTCTATTAGCATTCAATCAGTTCAGTCAGCTACAAAAGAACACCCTAGCTCAGCCGTGGCGAGAAGAAAACGCCGGCAGAAATAATTATCCGCAGCCACTTTCGAAGACGCCTTTATCCCATCAGGTTCATTCTAATCTCCTCTCTTTCCATGGTTAATGGTGATAGAAAATGGTTAATTCTCCCATTATCTTTTCATTTTGGAGCTCTAAATTATTTCCAGCATTTGGTCATGGGAATTTGAAAATCTCTGTGAGTAATTTGTTATCTTTTTTCTCATATGTTGGATTGAACCCGTGTGCATAAAAATCCGATCTTGAGCCTCTTTCTTAACTACCGCAGATTAGGTCTATGAAGATTCTTTAAGATGTTAAGTCGTTAACTATGTGCTCCTCTGAATAAACGTGTGATTCTTTTTTCTTATACAGAAAATGATCAAACATCATATGGTTAATGGTAAGATGAAGATCATGATGAATTCAGTCACTTTGGAATAACAGCATCACGGCAAGCCACGGGCGTGGCTATGTCTCGTACGAAATACCACTACAATCGCCTTCTCTCACTACTCCACAAACACCGAAATTGCACTCGGGCCATCCAACAAATCCATTCTCACTTGCTAGTCCTCAACACCGAACATTTTCGCATGCTTGCTCTTTGGAATTCGATTCTAAAGCACTATTCACTCGGTGCATCCCCACAAGACTCCATCTTTCTCTTCAAATTTCTGAGGAGTCTATCTAATACCATGTCCTTTGACAGCTTCACCTACTCGTACCTTATAAAAGCCTGTGCTAATATGAAATGGCCCGGTGCAGGGAACGGGCTTCACTGTCTGAGCACGAAAGCTGGGTTTGGGTGTCATGTTCACGTGCAGACTGCATTGGTGAACATGTATGTGGATTGTGGGTGTTTGGTTGATGCACAAAACGTGTTTGAAAAAATGCCCAAGAAGAATCTGGTGACGTGGAATGTTCTGATCACGGGATTTATCAAGTGGGGCGAGATTGAATTCGCGAGGGCCATTTTTGAAGTGATGCCGGAAAAGAACGTGATTTCATGGACCGGACTAATTGATGGGTATACTCGTATGAATAGATTTGACGAGGCCTTGTTTTCATTCCGTCAAATGGCTGTTCATGAAGGGATTAAGCCTACAGAAGTCACCCTTCTTGCAATTTTCCCATCCATATGGAATACAGGGTGTCTCTTGTTCTGCCAAGTTGTTCATGCTTACGGGGAGAAAAGCGGACTCAATAGCATGGATATTCGTGTTATGAACTGTTTAGTCGATGCATACGCTCGATGTGGGAGTATAGAAAGTGCTTTTAGAGTATTCGAGGACATTGATGATATGAGAAAGAATTTAGTTTCTTGGACTTCAATTATATCCGGATTCGCCATGCACGGGATGGCTGTAGAAGCTTCCGGATTTTATGAAAAAATGGAAAATAAAGGTTTGAAGCCGAACGAAATTACCTTTCTTAGTATGCTGAGTGCCTGCAGCCATGGCGGCCTTGTGGAGGAAGGGCTTGATTTTTACGGAAAGATGGTCGATTTTTATAGGATTTCACCGGGGATTAAGCATTACGGGACTTTGATCGACATGTTGGGAAGGGCCGGGAGATTGGAGGAGGCCGAGAGAATAGCTCTCAGCATACCTAATGAAATTGGTAATAATAACGCTGTGGTGTGGAGAACGCTCTTAGGTGCGTGTAGCTTTCACGGTGATGTTGAGAGAGGAGAGAGAGTGACGAGGAGAATCGTGGAGATGGAGAGAGAATATGGAGGTGACTATGTGCTAATGTCCAATATATTTTGTGGTGCGGGTAGGTTTGAAGACTCGGAGAGAGTACGGAGGTTAATGGATGAACAAAATGCTTTGAAAGTTCGGGGCATCGTTACGTTGGTGTAAAACCTTGGATAATCGTGATTCTAATGTGTTTCGTGTTTGTTAGGCTTCGACTTCAGACGCCAAACATGTATCGCCGAAAAGCAATGCAAGTTGAACAAGTACTTAGCTAGTTTTCTTTCTTTTTTTTTTTTTTTCCTTACAATTAACCTTATGATTTGTCATAAGCTTTAGATTTTTTGTAGTTAAATATAGTAAATGAAATGCTTAGATTAGCTGCAGCATGCAATTCAAGTTGTGGGCTTCCTGCTGTGGCTTCTTGGTCTGTTTTAAGCTATTTTTTACTGTACAATGCAAAAGAGTAAAGTAGTTTGAGTTTGGTGGGGGCCACAGTTGAAATGGTCAAACACAAACGGGGTGACCCTGAACCACCACTTGTACAGATGGGGCCATAGAGGGACATAGTGTGGGCCGGCCCAGGCAGCACACGAGGCTCGTGTCTTGAATGTCGTCACACACGGAATCTCTATTATAATGGGCCTTTTACGGATGATCTGACTGACACCCATCCACGTGCAGATCGACGGTTGTGATACGCGTCAGAATATCTGTATTATGTAAAACTCTGTAACATAAATTTTTGAATCATGTTGATGTTGTGCCATTGTGCGTTTCAACAAACAAAACGAGAAGAATTATATATATATTGCCGGCTGCATATATGTAACATTACTAAGTAACTTATAGTCATGCTTTCCGTGCACCTTTTTTTTTATTCCTTAAATAATAGCATTCAAAATTATCTGAGTTCTTTAATGTTTTTAAAACTAGTGTATGGGCTTGATTTATTTGTTTATTAACAAACTAAATAATTAGATATTTTTGTTGCTATATACTAAGTTGCTTCATGTTTCATGTCCAATTACAAGAGAAAAAATAGAAGAGCAATATTTCTATAATATTATATAGATATATAAATAGATGAATAATTGAATATATATATATATGTGTGTGTGTGTGTGTGTGTGTGTGTGAATGAGTAGAGCTCGAGCTCTTGATACTCAAATTTGAGTTTGTTGACAAAATGATGTAGAGGATGTATACAGAATGGAATACAAACACAATAATAGTTTATGTTTTCTTCAAAATGATAATACGATGATCTCTTTATCTGTTCACTGGGTAGGTACATATAAGAAGTGCCCACCACTCTTCAATTTCTTCCAATAAAAGTCTTATTATTTAATTAACTACCCCCACTAATAGAAATATCATAACTTAAAATTATAATAACTACCAAACTGACAAATGATAAAGATCGGGAAAATAAATAATCTAAACTCGAAGACGGTCATATTTCTGTAGAAACGCCAACGCGGTCTTGTCTCCATCATCCTCCCTGGGTTGAGAAGGATTCCCCCTCGAATCCGAATGGCCCTCATCTTCGTCTGAGTTGTCGCCCACGAACGACACCAAATGCTTGACGTTAAAAACGTCCGATGTGCGAATATGCGACGGGAGCCTGAGACGGTGGGCGTTGGGATTGATCTTTTCCACAACCTCAATCGGACCAATTTTTGGGGCAGACAGTTTATTATAGTCATGGGTAGAAAATATGTCCTTCGTCAAAAGATCACCTACCTCGAACTCCACGTGGCAACGACGAGTATCAGCCTGCTTCTTATAAGAAGCCGTAACCGTCTCCAAATGGGCCCAAGATGCCGGATGTGTCTGCTGCACATCGACGATGAACTCCGACGCTGCCTCGTCTCCATCATAAAACATGTTGATAAATGAACCTGAACTCAGCTCGTTTATCAATAGTTCATCAAGAGATGATTAATTTGATATATTATTATGCGAAATTGATAAAAAAATACAAAAGTTATTAACTTTTAAAATACATTTTGCAATTCAATGGTTATAATAAAAAATTATATTAAAATACAATTAATACATGTAACATGACCATAAATAATCAACATATTTATGGATAATCCAGACTTAATTATGTTTGGATTGGAAGTAAATTTAAATCTATCCAAGCGTAATAATGAAGCATGTAATTTTGCCACATAAGATCCCGAAACATGCGAACCTGCCACTTAGGCTCAGCACGTTCTGAATTAATATACAGGGGAAATTACAATTAATTATCTATACAAAGAATTATAATTAATCACTTGGGTGACATATTAACATGCCACCTGCATAAATCTAGAAATAGATAATTACAGATAGAATAAGAGTAAACAATTTGTTGTATAGAATTTTATATGGATAGGAGGAAAAAAATATAAGGGGCATCTTATCATTTCATACAAATCAAATTAAAAACCACCCCAATTGCCCCTGAAATTCAGTATAGAGGTTGAGGTATAACTTCAATAATAATAATGTCTCCTCTCAACCCATCAATCAAAGAAAAGAACGAATATCCAACTAAAAAAAATTGTTAATGACAGCATATATTATTCCATTATATATTCAACTAGGAAAACAATTACTTATTAAACATTCAAGTTGGTAACTAATAACCAACTTCTTCAACAAAAAATTGTAACCAAATAAATTCCATTACAAATTACCTCTGTTTTTTTTTTATATTTATTATTATCCATTTTTTTCACTTCAAAAGATAGCTACCAAAATCAATTTATGAACCCACCGTGTGATTTGAGTACGAAACTCTTGATACGCATGGATACATAGAATATTTGATTTATATATGCTATATATGTGAAATTGGGGGACCATTTTTTTTTGTTCGAGTGTTTTTATACTTTATTGACTCTCTCATTCATCCAATATATATTATGTCATAGTTGGGTTCATACAATACTTGCCTACAACATATAGACAACATTATTTAATTTAATATTATATACAAATTTTCTCCATATTGTTCTTCAATGATTGAGCATACAATTTCATCCTTTCACATTTGTATTTATATATAAATAGACACCCAAATACATACATACAACATATAACCTTCTATTTTCCAAACTATCACACCAACCCTCAAAAAAAGTTTCCCTTTCATCTTCTTTCAAAATACAAACACACACATCATGACAATGGAAAAATTCATAGAAAATCAAATTTGCTCCTCCAAATTAGCAACCCCACCATCATCAATACTATCCATGCACAAGAACTCACAAACTATATCCAAATCGAAGCCGAAAATCCGGATAATTCACATCTTCGCGCCCGAGATCATCAAAACGGACGCGGAAAATTTTAGAGAGCTCGTGCAAAGGCTCACCGGGAAGCCAACGGACGGCGATCAAAGCAAGAGGGCGATGAAGAGAAGTTCGCGAAGAAACGAGCAGAAAAAATTCGGCTCAACCAAGAAGGAATTGCATGAAGAATTTAGAGAGAGGATAAAGGGAGAAGAGGAGATTTGGAGGGTTGCAAATTCAGGAGGAGGATTTTTGGGTGGTTTTGGGGATCAGTTGGAGTATGGATTCATGCATGAGCTTAACCAGTTTCCATTTTTGGAAGGTACAACTCAAATGGATGCCTATGGAGAGACAGTTCAATCTGCTCAATAATTAATTAAGTTGCAATTATAATTATTATTACCTTCATATATGGTGATATTTGCTTAGTAATGATTAATTAGTTATATTTTTTTTTCTTTTTTTAAGTCTTGTTAAGTTTGATTAGGGAGTTAGTTTAATTAACATAGTTATGATCTCTTAAACCAGTCCGGTCCTTGTTGATTAATTCCGTTTTATTGTTTTGCTTGAGTTTATAATTTCTAGTCTATATAATATAGAGTAATGTTCGCCTACCCACGGTGGACACATGTTAATATGCTCACAACGTGACATTCACACATTGGCCTAATTTGATGTGTAACCTCCTTTGCATTATGTACTTTGTTTGTTTTCTATTTTCCTTTAAAGATTGGCCTAATGTTGTCAAATAATTGAATCCAAAGTCAACGGCCTATGTATAAATGCATTTCTAATGTGTTGACTTGCAAAAAATCAAGTCTACGTTATAATTAATTAATGGCCCATATGCAATAAAAAAAAAGAATATTTATATTTGTGGCCATCTTTTATATATCTCAAGTCCCAATTGCTGAAATGCAATATTAAAAGAGGTCAAACACAAATTTCAACTTCACACCCTTACAACAAATGAACAAATTGATTTACAAACCAATATTTCTCTATACGGCATTCTTAAAAATCAATTAAAATTTGAATATCCATTAATGTGCAAGCAGACAGAGAACAAAATAAAAAGAAGACTTGAAATACTTTCAAGACTTTGAACATTTTCTAATACATTTTGCACCAAGAAAGAAACTTCCTTTTTTTTTTTTTACTCGGTCCATACCAAACTCTTGTCATGGGACTGACTGTATATCAACTTTCATATTCAACAATTGGCTCAGGCGATTGTTCGGGATCTAATCTCGTAAGCACTTCAGGTAATCCAACTGTATCTCTCGTAATCTGCATTAGTCATCGAGAATGTTACAAAAGCCCCCCCAACACACACAGTGCCCAGTAAGTGATTATGTAGAACTTACCAATATGTCTTCGTCAAGATAGGATATCATGAACAACCTTTCGAATGTCCCAGCTGAGAGGTCACGGAAAATATTTTAAATACCAAAAGCAAAATTGGCGATTGTAAATATAAAATAAAAGTAACACGGCGAAGAAAGAGTTGAAAATGGTACATATATAAGCATTTAAAAATCAACATAATTGAGGATGGTTAAGCTTGGTAAGATAAACATCACTAGCTAAACTATAATGGAAGGTGCAATTTAGCATATATAGTATATAGGTAGCTTGAAAATGCTTACTGAGGGGGACTTTTAATCCACTGGCCACAACATCTGTAATTGGAACAGGAAGCTGCTGCAGACTGCTTGCAGCCCAACCAAAAGCACTTTTTAGTTGCTCTGGTATTGATTCTTGGTTGAGTTTTGGCGTGCCAAATGTCCCTTGCGTATATTCTTCTTTCATCCGAAGAGGGCCCTCGATGTATAGCCTTGTCGAGAGAGTGAAGATACTTTCCATCTGCATATCAGTTTATTAAATATAAGACAATGCACTAACACTTTTTTTTAAAAAAATTATGGTAAATAGGGATCTGCTATTGGTCAAGGATAAAGGGAGCTCTATTGTCAAATTATGCATAAAAGAACATTTAGCTTTTGAAGTCCTTGGAAATTGTCTCGTCTGCTGCATTCTCTCAGCGAAAGTAATAGTTTTAACTTTTAACCATTTCTGTGTGTGAAGAAAACAAACAAGGTTTATAAAACTCGATGATTCAAATATTCAGGCCAGTTTTATTTGAGCCAAGATAACAATATGGTGAGATACAAAGAGTAAAGGCACATAAATTCTGTTACCGAATTCAATAATTCTATGGCTGCAGAAATATTCGCATATCCATCCTTGATCACCACATCCAGTTTTGAAAAATTTGCCAATGTTGGAGGAAAACTCCTGCGGAACATATTTTTTCATTTCCATAATAATGTGAAAGCTTAACAGAAATGTAAACACATTGTGATAGCTGCTGAAAATACAATCGACACTACACGTACACAAAGATAGCGAGGGAGAGAGAGAGAGAGAGAAAGAGTTACCCGAATAAAAGTCGAACAGCATAGAACCCTGGAGTTCCTGATCCGAACCACTCAAACTTCCACTGACCTTCCAAATAAGGAGACCTGAATAGCTGAAAAACACAAAATGAAAAACTTTGTCCGAGAAAGCTTTATTCCGATGAATCTTGACACATTTAAACACACACACACACAAGCGAAAACTATACGTTGTTGGTCTTGGAGTCGGGTTCAGCCTCTCGAGATTAACTATTCTTTCATTAACATCAATACGTTGTACACTTGTAATTTTTCCGGTGACTACTGCCTCAAATCCTCCAGCATCTTTGAACTGAAAAAAAATACACAGTAATTGGGATGTAAAAGTACCTTTAAAAATATTGCATTCCCATATTTGAGTTTTTGCACCTCAATAACATTAATAAGGTATCACAAACAACACTTGCAAACAAGAATCAAAGTGACATTAAGCCATTGTGCCAAAAAATATGCAAAAGATCAAATCTTTGAAGCAATTTAGAGAGCCCACATGAAGCTAAACCAAATTACAGATAAACTTAAGCGTCCAAATTCAACCCATTACTTATTCTCCTTCATAATCTACAACAATCAATAAATAACACTATCAACAACCAAATTACGGTAACATTGAAGAAAAATGAAAAAAAAAAGCACCGCAAGAAGCAAAGATTCCTTGGCGGAGATTGTCTCCATGTCTTTGGCATAAGCAGCTGAGGGCCCTTGCATGGTTTGCACCTCAATGCCTCTGCAATTTATGGGTGTTAAAAACAATTTTTGTAATAGGTTAAGCCTCATGATTAGTTTTGTAAAACCACCCACTATATTGAGCAAATTCATGGACGGATTTATATATTGAGCCAGGCCTCTTATTTATTTATTTTTTTATTAGTTTAAAAAAAATTATTTTTAGCCCAATTCAATAAATCAACCTAGTAACACAACAAAATAATTCACTTATCAATTAAGTCCAGATTACTAATACAACTCTAACGAAATATTATATATTGTTGATCCACTTTTTTCATTATGCACTAACCTACAAAACGTCATTATACACCAAACTCCAATTACACGAATTAACCACGGTCATGTCCTTCCTCTAAAACTGGAACAATGAATTTGGAAGAAATAAAATTCAACAAAAAAGAAACTACTTTCACGAAACGATTTAATTTTTTCATTTAATAGTAAGTTATATTTATTTCATTTGTCTAATTGTCTTTATCTATTTTCTCATTTTAGTTGAACTATTTAGTGTTTTTAATAGTAATTACTAGGATCAAGTTGGTTGCAATTATTGTTTTGTTGATTGTGTATGAAGTTGTAATTTTGTGTGCATGTGTGTTTTAAATCTTTTATCCTCTAATGTGATTGTCGTATATCATAGTTGGATATAATTTATGATGTGTAAACATTTTATTTTTCTATAACTATGTTATAAGAAAGGAAAACACATATGATATCATCGTTCTTTATCAAATTAGTGAAAACGCATCAAATACGGTGCAAAATGAGTATAATGAATCTTTTTTTTTTTTGGTAGAAGCTTGTCGAGCACAATTTCAATGAATATTTAAAGAAAAAATATTATGTGAATTTTATGAAAATTAATTTTTAAAATTATAGTCCAATTTTCTCTTAATTTTTAGATAGGGAAAACTGTTTGTATTTTAAGATTGGTTGGTAATGGTTATCTTCTTCACGTAAATAAGTAGTTGATTCGCTCGAAGTTTGATATGGTCCGAGATCGGTGACTCCGGTCTTGCGGAGGGTTCTTCCCGGTTAT
>CACSLK010011299.1:117445-143068 GCA_902706635.1 Striga hermonthica | reverse complement strand
TTTTTTTTTTTTTATGGAATTATGAATTTTGAAGATTCAATGGTTGAATATCTATTAGATTTGATCCATAATTATCATTACATAATTGTCATCAATCTTTCCATTAAATTTCGGTCCACTATCACCATTATTTATTCACTTCATTCACAAGAGTTCATAGAATGCCGCCATTATGGGATACACTCGATTCCGTGAATAGAACAAATAAACCTTTTTTGCGCTTGAGAGCAAACCGAATAGTTGAATCGCATCACCAACGGGAGAGTTGGAACGCATTCCATATACTGTTTCATGATGAAAAGGTAAAAATTTTCATTTGAATTTTCAAATTTTAAAAATATTTTATTTCATATTTATAAAATTAAATAATTTTAAGAAATATTTTCTTTCATATTTATAAATTTATATTGTAGGGTTCATTCATTAGAGGCATAATCCGTTCTAAACATATGAGAGCATTTCGAGGTGTACTGAACGAATGAGAGGTGTATACAATCAACAACTATGTCGTTGAATTTAATCATGAAAAGAAAGATATCATAACCAACAAATGGAGACTTGTGCTTCATGGAAGAACCCGTGTTATCAAATATGGCGTGATTTTTCCTGAAAATGGTGATATTTTCCCTCAACAATAAGAAAGAGCAGGATATATTTATGATATTTAGGGTTTAATTATTATGAATTTTATTTTCATTCCATGTCGTTCAATCAAGAATTTTATAAGAAATTTTAGTGTAACTATATTTGTCATAGTTATAAAATATCGTTTAATATATTTATTTTCATTATTCAATGTCGCAAGAATATTAAAATTCGACCCTTTTATTTTTTACTTCTAATGTATATTAGTTTAAAATTGGTAGAATGCCATTATATAAAATATAAATTAAAACAAATTTTAACAAATATTAGCAAGTACATTTAATCGTTTATATTCATAAATATTTGTTGGATTATAATATTTATTTGTAATTTGTGTTATATAATAATAATGAATGTTGATATCTATATCTATATCTATATCTATATCTATATAAAAAAGTTGTTGTTAAATTCCTTTTTAAAAACTTTGACCAAATAAATAAATCAGTTGACTTTCTATGTTTAGACTATTTAAAACGATGGGTAAGAACCATAATAAAACCGAAAGATAAGGCTTTTCAAAATTTTAAATTTTTCAAAGATAAGGATAAGAACCATAATAATCGAACTTCAAAACAAATTAATTAAAAAATTGATATTTGAGTCAATCCAACAATTGATAGAAATTGTAACAAAAAATCAAATATTTTAGGACCACATTAGAATTACATTTATGAAAATTCCACACCAATCTTATCATAAAGTTTCCACATTAATAAAACTTCTAAACAAATAAACAAATAATTTATAATACAATTCATGTACACTTATATTATCATAATTTAAACAAGACGTGTACATTACCTCAGTTATCATAAAACAAGTTTAAACGACATAATTAGTATAAGAGTCCTTCATATTTGACATTAAATAATATAATAATATAGTTTATCATGCTATAGTACTAACAGAAATTGAGTTAATGAGAAAACAGGTGTAATGGGTATGTTAAGACACGTTATAAAATCTAAACAACACAATCAATTAATTAATTATCTAAATCATTTTAACTTATCTTATCATCAAATCACAATTATTCAAAAAACTTAAAATGACGTTCAATTATGACATATGTGTACTAATTGATCATCTTTCTACACGGATAAAAAATCTTAACGATAATTAATTATTTTTCAAATCATTTGGACTTATCTTATAATCAAAACACAATTTGTTCAAATTCTTATTTTAAATTAATCTAAACATAAATGTACGAATCACAATATATGTGATCGATTTGTTTAGAAACGTTCGTTTTCTGCAGGTAAAAAAAAATAAAAATAAAGAGACGACCGACACGACATAGATAATTGGTCGGGAAGGAGAAGAAAAAAATAAAATGAAAACCCTAAAAATTCGGACTTATGGCCTAATGTTTGTGTAATTACTGTCGATGTTATGGAACATAGTCCAATACTTGATATATTTTATGGAAAATGGTACAAGTATATAATAAATGTACATATAGGTGTACATAATACTCATATGGAATGAAGTCCACTTGATTTTTTATTTTTGGTGGGTCTCACTCAATATGAGTGCTATTTACATCCGTATGTAGAATATTATGTACCTATCATTTCTTTTATTTTATATCCAATTAAACAATTATTATTGTGTTGAATATTATTATTATTATTATTATTAGCAGCCATGTCTTTTCAATTTTATTATGGCTATATACAAATTACCTTCGAAAAAAGCACATAAATTATAATTTTCTATATAAAAAGGTTGTTGTTAAATTCCTTTTTAAAAACTTTGACCAAATAAATAAATCAGTTGACGTTCTATGTTTAGACTATTTAAAACAATGAGTAAGAAACATAACAAAATCGAAAGATAAGACTTTTCAGATTTTATAAGGTAAGGGTAAGAACCATAATAATCGAACTTCAAAACAAATTAATTAAAAACTTGATATTTGAGTCAATCCAACAATTGATAAATTGTAACAGAAAATCAAATATTTTATGACCACATTAGAATTGAATTTATAAAAATTCCACACTAATCTTATCATAAATTTCCACATTAATAAAACTTCTAAACAAATAAATCAATAATTAATAAAACAGTTCATGTACACTTATATTATCATAATTTAAACAAGACGTGTACATTACCTCGGTTATCATAATTGAAGTAAGTTTATACAACATAATTAGTATAAGAGTCCTTAATATTTGACACTAAATAATATAATAATATAGTTTATCATGCTATAGTACTAACATAAATTGAGTTAACGAGGAAACACGTGTAATGGGCAAGTTAAAACACGTTATAAAATCTAAACAACTCAATCAATTAATTAATTATCTAAATCATTTTAACTTATCACCAAATCACAATTATTCAAAAAACTTAAAATGACATTTAATTACGACACATGTGTACTAATTGGTCATCTTTCTACACGAATAAAAAATCTTAACGACTTAACTAATTAATTATTTTTCAAATCATTTGGACTTATCTTATAATCAAAACACAATTTGTTCAAATTCTTGTTTTAAATTAATCTAAACATAAATGTACGAATCACAATATATGTGATCAATTTTTTTATAAACGTTCGTTTTCTGCAAGTAAAAAAAAATTTAAAAATAAAGAGACGACCGACATGACATAAAGAATTGGTCGGAAAAGGAGAGGAAAAAATGAAATGAAAACCCTGAAAATCCGAACTTATGGCCTAATGTTTGTTTAAGTAGTGTCAATGTTATGAAACATAGTCCAATATTTGATATATTTTATGGAAAATGCTACAAGTATATAATAAATGTACATATAGGTGTATATAATACTCACATGGAATGAGGTCCACTTGATTTTTTTATTTTTGATGGGTCTCACTCAATATGAGTGTCATTTACACTCGTATGTACAATATTATGTACCTATAGCATTTTTTTTATTTTATATCCAATTAAACAAATGTTATTATTATTATTATTATTATTATTATTATTACTATTATTACTATTATTATTATTAGCCGCCATGTCTTTTCAATTTTATTATGGTTATATACAAATTATCTTCAAAAAAATACATAAATTATAATTTTTCCCAGGCATCGCACAGAGAATTACTAGTAATTAATGAAATTGGCAGGAAAATATTTATAAAAAATGAATTATGTTAATTCTTACTACTATTATATATTAAGGGGTCGTTTACTTTGCGGGTTTGGGACAGGATAAGAAAATTAGTCCCGGCTATCCGACATTTACTTTGCGGGTTTGGGACAGGATTTTAATGACATGGCGCACAGGTGGCAGCCTTCCATCCGTCACTTTCTGATAAAAAAATCCCGGCATGGACCTCTGATAATTTAGTCCCGTTTTTTTTATACCTTTTTTACCTTAATCTCATTTAATCCATGGAAGTAAATGAGGGATTCATTTATGCAGATTCCATTCCAAAAAGTAAATAAAGGACTAAATGCTGACATGGAAAGTGGGTATGATTAATTTGTCTTATCCCATCATGCAAAGTAAACGACCCCTAATAGATTATTGACCAACCTCATTTTGTCTCTCTACTCTTCCATTTTTTCTCTACTAAAATTTTGTAAAACCCTAACTCTCTAATTTCCCTTTCTAAAGTCCCGTCTATTTCTTTCTCCGCACAAGGATCAATCCAATCTGAATCAACGATTTACCATTCAAATACGAGTTTTTGAAGAGAAAGAATCTGTCAGATAAATCATTTTTCATCGACTTCGGTGTTAATTGTTCTTGTACTTTTTTTGAATCACTGAGGTTTTGACTTTTGCGAAAGGAAGGCTGGCGATTGGCGCTGGGCACTGGTGATGGCGGATCCGCCTCAAGTCCGCCGACAGTTTGTGCTCAAATCTCGGTCCTTTGCGATTTTAGGGTTTGTGGCAACGTTAGAGGAAGAGTATTCGCCAGAAGTTAGGAGAAAATGCTGAGTGTGCTGCGGGTGCACCTGCCTTCCGATATACCGATTGTAGGTTGCGAGTCCACACCATATGTGCTTTTGAAGCGACCCGACAATTCTGTTGTTACCGATGATGCTACTGAGTTGAACCCCATTGATGGCCATTTCTTGAGATATAGATGGTGAGTTGTTTTCTTAGCATGAAATACATTTCTTTTTATTCAGAGATTTGTGGAGTTAACGATGGCAGTTCTCTTTCTGGTGCAGGTGCATCTATAAAGTTGAGATTTTGAATTTACCTTGGCATTTAAGTATTTTATTTGAGCAAATTATTTGGTTTATTGTTTCATTCATTTGCTAGTGTATGTGAACATGAATGCTTACAAGTATCTATCTTGAATGCATATCCATTTTTTATGATGCTGGCCTTTGACTTGTTACAAGTATCTATCTTGAATGCATATCCATTTTTTATGATGCTGGCCTTTTGACTTGTTTTCTGTTGCTATCTGAAAGCTAGACAACAATTTGTAGATGAGACTGGATTGCTTGAGTAAATCAAGTTTTGCGAAGTTTTTGGTCCGCACTTTATGATCCTTTAACAAGAATTTTTAGAGTAGCATAGTTTCTATATCATCGATTAATATAAGGGTCATAGTCAGCTGCTCTAATACTGACTCTGGAGGGAATAATTGCATCAGTTGAACCGAGAAGAGGACTTAGTTTATTTATGTGTTGTCATTTCACATCTTGATTGTATGTGTATTTGTTTTGAATATTTATTTTTTTCATGTAAATGATTGATCTATGCAGGTACCGTGTACAAAGTGATAAGAAAGTTACTCTTTGTAGTGTCCACCCAACTGAGCAAGCTACATTACAATGCCTTGGATGTGTTAAGGCCAAATTACCTGTTGCCAAGAGTTACCATTGTTCTCCCAAGTGTTTTGCTGGTGCCTGGCAACACCATCGTGCTCTGCATGAGCGTGCTGCTAGTGCGGTGAATGAAAATGGAAATGAGGAAGAAGAAATATTTGGGCGATTCAATAGCACAGGAAGTACAACGTCAAATATGAATGCATCTCAGTCAAATCCCAGTCTGTCAAACGGCACTGCTGCATTATATCCTGCCGCAGTTACTCGAAATGGTGGTGAAACATGGTTCGAAGTTGGACGCTCCAAGACATATACACCAACAGCTGATGATATTGGCCATATCCTGAAATTTGAGTGTGTTGTAGTAGATGTTGAAACAAAACTAGCAGTGGGTTCCCCCCCACTCTTAACTACGGCTCGTGTGATTCCTGCTCCTTCACCTAGTCCACGTCGAGTGATATCTGTTAGTGGAATTGATGTTGCAGCACATTTGGACATGAATGGTCGCACTTCATCTGGCGTAACATTTTCAGTACTCTCGTACAATATTCTATCCGATATCTATGCTTCGAATGAACTATACAGCTATTGCCCCTCTTGGGCACTTTCTTGGGCCTATCGTAGACAAAACCTTTTACGAGAAATAGTTGGTTACCGAGCAGATATTATCTGTCTTCAGGAGGTACATATAAACCATGTGGAATTTGAAATTATCTTTTCATAGCGTTAGAACTTATCACGAAGTACTTAATTTGTCATGCGTGTTGCCTGGTTTATTTTCTGTTTTTAGATGCCATTAATGTGTGAATCCTAATTAAAATAGTTTAGCATTGGAACTTCTTCCTTTTTCCTTTTTTCGTTAATAATTCTTTTCCACCCTTTTTTCAGGTTCAAAGTAATCATTTTGAGGAATTCTTCGCACCTGAGCTGGATAAACATGGCTACCAAGCTGTGTTTAGAAGTAAAAGTGGAGAGGTTGGTCGAAGCATCTCTTGAAGTCTGGCTGTGAAACTTGTACTGGGATTAATGCACTATCCGTTATTTTGCAGGTTTTTGGTGGGAAAATGGATACCATTGATGGCTGCGCTACTTTCTTCCGCCGTGATAGATTTTCACATGTCAAAAAATATGAGGTGACCGGAGTGCAGCTACATTCCTGAACACATTCTCTGAATTCCATTGGTTCTTTTATTAAATCTTCGAATCCCTGTATGCAGGTTGAATTTAACACAGCTGCACAATCCCTGACTAATGCTTTGGTTCCTAGTTCACAAAAGAAAAATGCCTTAAATCGGTTAATAAAGGTATTCATGTATTTTTTTTTCCTATTTGGATTCTTTATTGTATTTGATTGGTTAATTTTATCTCATTATACTAGAAGGTTCTAATAAACGTTTGATATTTGTTTCATAAACAGGATAATATTTCGCTAATTATTGTTCTAGAAGCCAAGTTTGGTATTCAGAGCATTGATAATCCAGGAAAGCGCCAGCTTGTTTGTGTGGTAAGATTTCACATTAATTTGGGCGAAAGTTATGCTTTAATAGTTGCCAAGATACTAAGCTAGAAAAAATACTAAGCTAGAATGAGAATTGACAACGGCCCTCTGTTGGGTGCTGACTTTAACCTCATCATGAGTAGCTGTGGGAATCTTGTTGTCCAAATTCACTGATTATGTCAGGCATATTGGTTAATGTACAGAATTAGTTTCTGGATTTCACTCATGAGATTTACAAAGAGATGGGATAGTGTGGTAAGGAAGGTTTTTGATTTAGTCTTCACCATAGTGAATTAGTTTGGGTTCTCATAGCCAGAATGTGGGAGGTGCAGTGTTTAATTTTTTGGGGGTAGAGAGTTGGTGCCTGTTGGTTCTAGAATTGCATTTTTTATTGTTAAATGTGGAATGCAAGTCTAATGTTAAACTGAGGATTTGAAAATTGCTCTTTCTTTTACACTGTACTCTGATCAAGATTGATGATCTATTGATTCTATAGATCAGCTGAATAGAATTGCTAAAAGGATGAGTATGTGATCCCCTTCTCCATATCTTCTCGATTTGTCTTGTTAAAGTAACAGGTTGTTTAATGGGCCCTTGAATTTAGAAAAATAAAAAAAAATAAACTTCTGCTATATGACTTTTACATATAAAATGTGTGCTTTTTACCTCTTTAATTTCATCTTTGACTATACATTTTTTGTGTTGCCTGGTTTCGTTTCGTGATGTTTGGTTCTTTGAAACTCATAACATAGTCCTTCTGTCCTTATTTTTCGCAATGATCTAGTTTTGTACATAGACCTGCTTAATGGGGTTGCTGTTCGGTTTAATATCTGATATAAGTACTATTCTTCTGTATTCGACACAGGCAAATACACATGTGCACGTGCATCATGAGTTGAAAGATGTGAAACTCTGGCAGGTTTTCGTCTGAGGCTGTCTATCTCTTTACTTATTTGTGTCTCTAGCCTCATGTTGTGAAGCTAATATTTTTAAAATATACAATCAGGTCCACACGCTTATGAAAGGCCTGGAAAAGATTGCTGCTAGTGCGGATATCCCAATGTTAGTCTGTGGGGATTTCAATTCTGTCCCTGGAAGGTGTGTCGTCATTTTGCTTTTGGCGTTACAGCTGATTCAGCTGATTCAGATTTCACACTGTAGAGCGCTTATGTCTCCTAATGGTTGTTTAGTTATAATTTTTACATTTTAATAATAGTGCTCCACACTCCCTTCTCGCTTTGGGGAAAGTTGACCCTCTTCATCCAGATTTAGCTGTGGACCCGCTCGGAATTCTTCGCCCCACCACCAAACTAACACATCAGTTGCCACTGGTATAGCATGATTAATTAATCCATTTCGAATGCCTAGGATCCGTTTGCTATACATGTAATTATGTTTACTGCGAGTGTAATTCTATCATTGCGCTTCACAGGTTAGTGCTTACTCATCCTTCGTCAGAGCTGGGGTTGGTCTTGGTCTAGAGCAAAGAAGGAAAATGGATCTTGCTACAAATGAGCCCCTCTTTACGAACTGTACCAGAGATTTTATTGGTACTCATGATTACATCTTTTATTCAGGTGTGGTTTCGAGCAGTAATTTTCTGATCAATGCAAGTCTGGATGGATAGATACCTAAATTTATTTTCATTTGGATTTTGGACTTAATTTTTTATTTATTTATTTATTTTTTCCTCTTGTAGCTGACACTTTAACCGTGGAGTCTCTGTTGGAGCTACTGGATGAGGATAGCTTGCGGAAAGACACTGCTCTTCCTTCTCCAGAGTGGTCGTCAGATCACATAGCACTATTTGCTGAATTCCGCTGCAAGCCTAGGACCAGACGTTAATTATAGGTAAAGGATGTGTTTTTGATTTCTTATGTTCTTCACTTCACGTTTTCATTGATATTTTTGATGTACTCATTGTAGATATATGTGTGATTGAACACAGTCAAACATTTTTTTTTTGTCTTTCTTTTGGACATAGGCTAGATGAAAAGCAGGAATTAATACACTGCTATGTTTTATGTTCTGTTGAGTTTGGTTAGGTAACTTTCTGATTAGAACCTAGTTATTGATTTTCTAAATCACTGTTTTTGTAGACGATTGCGTGATGATTTTTCGTACTCTTTGATTATTTTCTTTTACATTGCTTCATTCTCTAAAATATTTGTTCATTTATTTTATTTTATTTTGTGTGCAGGCCCGTCTGAAAAATAGTTCTCAGGAAAAATAGTAACCAGACTACGTAAGACGACAGAGAAGTGATTCCTGGCTGTGCTCTTCAACCCCTACAGATTTGTACCGTGCAATATTTGTGTTTATAAAGAAGGAAAAATGGTGAAAATACATTAAAACTATTTCCACCTTTCCCTTACCCGCTGGAAAAGGAACATATAGAAAGATCAGCGCAACATAAGCAAACTATTTATGTGATCATCTGGATTGTAATTTTAGGTTTTTTTTTTCCCCATTGTAATTGTTGGAAGTAGGTTGAGCTATAGATAATGGGACGAGGCGTGATACTATAATCCCATTTTAATGGCTACCTGTTGTCAGACAACTTTTATTTCTATAAGCATTTTGCATAGGCCACAAGAGGTTTGACAGTTATTTCCAGAGTTAATTACCTGAATTTCTATAATTGCAGCGTCTATCTTGGTTTTGTTTGTTACAGAGAAGGAAGAATTATTTGTTTCTCGTACCAAATATGATTGGCGTTCTTTGTGTCCCTCGAGCTTAGCTTAATCACAAAACATCCTCTTGCTACCTTTGTGATTTACAAACGTAAGAGGGTTCTTTTAGTAACTGTATTGAAAACCTGAGGAAAGATTTAAAACTACTAGTACTCTTAAAGATACAAAATAATATTATAGAAGTATGTTTTTGTGCAAGTTACAATCGAGAGAAGTAAAAAAAGTCTGCGTTTTTAAGTTTTATGTTCCCACTACACAAAAATGTAGTTTGCTAGTGATGCTAGAATGAGGAGGAAAAAATAAAATAAAAAAGAGAAAATAGTGATATAGGAACATAAAGAGACTCATCGGTTATACATGTATCAACGGACTAATGTTTCCTATATAATGTCAGTCACAGTAAATTTTTCTTTGGTGAACAGAGATTATGACTTTTTTTTTTTCAATCTTCATTTTTGGGGTTTTATGCATGAGAATCAGGGCCAGCTGGTTTAGAGTTTAGAAGGGGCTGCAAAGCCTTCACCACAATGGTCATATTTGGCCTGAAATCTGCTTCATATTGCACGCAAAGTGCTGCAACAGCAGCCATCTGACAAACACACAGACCAAAAATGAAAAAAAAAGTCCGAAATTTCAAATTTAAGTACTTATATTGGAATGACGAATAGGAAGAGTTCGCAAATTTGGAAAAAGGAAATGATTGTCAGATTCTAGCCAAAGAAAATGCGTATTTTCTCCTGCTAGAAGCTGCTAATCCATTATTTTTTGCTTTTGTGATTGTATATGCAATCGGTCCCCACATTGTTATGATACAGCAAGAAAAAGGAGATCAGATGCGATTCTAGACATGCACTGTACATAGCTCGTAGAGAATGAACAATTGAAAATTGTGTAAGACAAGACTAAAAGTTCAACCTGTGGAAAAATCAAGAAAATATGTGATTATTAACAAGTTTTCCAGACCTTTGCAATAGCCTTAGGTGGATAATCCTCATTAAGTTTGGGATCCACACACTGCTTCACTTTATCTTCGCTCAATCTTGGAGTTGCCTGAAGAATTTTTAATGCAAGCATGTGATTGATAAACTGGCACACTTAAACTGCCCAGTTCATTAAAAAGAGAAAAAAAAATCACCAAACTTACCCAGGTGACAAGACTCTGTTGGCCTTTTGGCATAGTGTGGTCTACCGGTTTTCTGCCGGTCAGAAGTTCCAAAAGAACAACTCCAAAGCTGTAAACATCACTTTTCTGAGTTATTTGCCCTGTCATTGCATACCTGATGCACGATATTCAACGTTAATCGTTTTCAGTGGACCGAGTAAGAACCTGTCAGTTAATTTTAAACTTAGAAAAGCAGAGTTCGAAACAGAGAAAAACACCGATTCTCCGGCTTATGGATATTAATTAGATCCCACACAATTAAAAAAAAAAACTAAAATTTCTTAAATGTTTCTAAACTCACTCAGGAGCATGGTAGCCGAACGTGCCAAGGACCCTAGTTGAATGCAGACGAGCAGCTGTATCCGAGGACTGGTTGGTCAAGCTGAAATCGGCTATTTTGGCCACAAAATCATCAAACAGAAGCACGTTGCTCGATCTTACATCACGGTGGACGATCGATGGCTGAAATTTCTCGTGCAAATACTCGAGCCCTTTTGCGGCTCCATGTGCAATCTTCACCCTCTGATTCCACGTAAGAATGGGACCTGGTTCCGCCCCTTGCACCCCTTTCCTACCTGCAACAGATTAAATAGTAAAATATAAACAACATTCAAGAAATTCAAGAAAATATGGCAATTTTTTTTTTTTTTTTTTTTTTTTCTTGGGCATAAATAATTACCATGCAGGACATCGTGTAAAGAGCCCTTTGTGGCGTACTCATAGGCCAAGATTCGGTTATTTTGCTCGAGGCAGTAACCGAGCAACCCCACAAAATGTTCGTTCTTCATCCTTGAAACCGTGGATAACTGTACACATCACAAATTTTTGAAACAAAAAACCTCAAAGAAAAATAAAGCCTTTTTTCATTTGTAACTTTTTTTTTTTTTACCTGGGCTGTAAAATCAGAGTCGGGCTCGGGTGAAGAACTGGTATCGAGCTTCTTGATGGCAGCTTCCTGGCCACTGCTTAACTTGGCATAAAACACACGACCGTAAGATCCCTCGCCAATGAAGGCTTTTGTCCCGAAATTACCTGTCCGTCTATTGATCTCGTCCAACGAGAGTGCAGGTATTTCTATTGGCAAAACTTTTTGGGGTGGTCCATTTCTTGCAGCTGAAGTTCTTGGCTCTCCTCTTTCATTACCTTTAATTACCAGAAAATGAAAAAAAAAATGGGGGTTTCATTTTCACTTTCATCATAATAAACATCTCTAAGAAAAACAAATAGCAGTAGTATTCAAGAATATGTAAGGAAAGTGAGATACTATCAGCAGTTTAAATCCTTAATTAATTAAATCAAATGTAAAACCAAAAAACCTAAGATTAACACACATCTAAAGAGCATAGATGAATGTAAAATAAAATACCTCCAGCAGCACCACCAGAATACGGGTTACCGGACTTTGGTGGGGCCGTAAATTGATTGGGCGGAGGACCACAGTTGGGCTCCTCCTCTGCACCTCCACAACACAACATCCTTGGATTTTTCAACCAGCTGTAAATTCAGGCAAACTTCATACGATCATGGTTTTACATTTGCTATTTTTTTTAAGAGACATTTCCTACAATTACAATATGAATAAGAAACTAGGGAGATGAAATCACATTTGACAACATTAATTAGATATTGCAACAAGGATATAAAACACCAACAATCAAAGAATCATGAACGTAATAAAATTATTACAAGAAAAAAGGATGAAAAGGGGAATGAACCTTGAAGAAGAGGGAGAGAGATAAAGATGGGCAACAAAAAATGGAGGAAATTAGAAAACAAAAATGTCTATTTTTGGGGCACAAAAGGAACAAGATTATTATTATTTTTTTTTTCTATCTGTATATTATTTCGCGGGAAAGTCGCATGCAAAGGCTTTTTAAACCGCTAATTAAAAAAACTAACACAGAAAGTTGTATGTACGTGCGTGCCAGCCTTCTTCTTCTTGCACGTCGGTCCAAGTCAAGTTACTTATTGCTATTATTCATTCAGACAAAATTCTTGAATTATTTAAACATTGTTTTGCAACAGACCAAACCAAATGCATATATATATATATGTATAGTCCTCATGGACATGGACGGCCCATGATTGAATTGGATTGAGATTCCTCTATAATCATATTGGTAAATCCTAATACAAATGATTGAACTTGTTTCTGTGTTTTCATTGTCCTTGTCCACATCAAAAATGATTTGCTTGATTTTTAGGTGAGCATTTTTCAATCCCACGACTTGAGTGTACTAATTTGGTGGTGATGATAAAGGAGATTATAGCAAGAAATTTAGGGTAATATACCTATAAAACGAAATCTAATGAATTATAGGATTGCTCAATATGAACTCCAGACTTAGAGCGATACCCGTGATTGTGTCTCCAGTTCGACATGAAAATGTACCACAATACATGAGTATATATATATTTTTAACAAAATGCATTTCAGATTCATTTTCCCCATCCAAAAAATATGAGCATTTATTTAATACAATCTGAACGAATGGTTAGTATCTCATGTTCCATTTTCTAGAACGATAGTCTATTAGTCAATATATACATGCCACATGTTCGCCAGTCATGATATCATCTCTTAAAATGCGACATTCATACGGTTCATAAAAATCCTTAAAACAAAACAGAAAAACTGAACAGAAGATCTCGTTCAAAACCTCCACGCCACAACTATCAAGCATCAAACAATGAATTAAACTTTCCATATGCGACTCATCATGCGTAACTTAAGTTCTTGACGATCGCAAGTAGAGAAAAAAAGTGCCAATTTTCTTGGCACGACTTGGCTATCACGAACCTGTGACCATCCCGAATGCTTCTTGGAATTCCTTGCCACACTAGTTTGCGCCCACATGCCCCTACCTATAAAGAGTAGTTGAATTTTTTGGCTTCATTGTCCTCACCCATGAAAACGAACGAAAGCCAATTTATAGAGTGTAGGTTAAATATTATGATTAACGAACGTTGAACTCAAGATTATTAATATCGATCCAATTTTGATTTCAAGTATCATAATAATCGAGCCCAAGCTTATTCATAACATGATAAGAAAACAATAAAATAAACAGTATATGGAGTTTGAGGTTTAATTTTGTGTTACCAACATTTTTGTATCATCGGAATAAAAGAAAACATTTTCATTTGCCCGCCCAATATTAAAAATCAAAATATTGAACACGAAAAAACACACACGCGCACACACACACACACAATCAGTTACACTCACGCAATCGTCTCTGCGGCTCTGTCACCTCCGCCCTCCGCCGCAGTAATGGAAGAGGCCGACCAGAGAGTAGTAGATCTAGTCAAAGAACTAGTGCACCGATTGCTCACCACCGCCCCACAATCCAACCATCAAAACCCTAACTCCCCGTCGTACACTCAGCAGGAGTACAATCAGGCTCTGAAATACTCCCTTCGGATACTCTCCAGTCGCATGACCCCATCAATTGCGGCCGATGACTCGGCCATGGCGGAATCTATCAAGCGCCGCCTCGCCACCGCCGGTAAGTCCTCCGAAGCCCTAACTTTTGCCGATCTCTACGCTAAATTCTCGCTCAAAAATGGTCCCGGGAGCGTGAAGAATAAATGGGCTGTTCTTTACTTGCTGAAGACTATATCCGAAGATCGGAAAGCAAGGAAAAACCAGCTGCCCAATATAATTTCTAATGGTTTTCTAGATTCTGCCGTGGCTGGAGGCCTGCCCACATTGTTTGAGAGCGATGACCTTAGTGGAACTTCTGGCGGATTTGGGGGATTGAGCAACAATTTGGGCATTGGTGGGTTTACTAATGATTTTGATGATAGGGCGCCGTCTGGAAATTTTAAGAATTCAATGGGTGGTTTAAGTAGCTTGGAGAAATTGGAAAAGAGTCGAGGTGAGAGAAATCTAGGTGCCGAGTTGGACAATTTTAGTAGTTTAGGCGTAAATATGAAGAAATTGAAGGGTTTAGGTGAGAACACTAGGGGTGCAAGGGCGAGGGAGCTCATCGAAAAACGATACAATGGAGGCATATTGATGGTGTCTAAAGACCCTGAGAATATTCGTGATATGGCATACAGGGAGTTTGTGGATTTGATAAAAGAAGAAAATGAGGTCTCAGAAGTGGTTTTAGTGAGGGATGTGATGTATGCATGTCAGGGGATTGATGGGAAGTACATAAATTTTGACGAGAAGGCTGATGCCTATCTGCTGCCTGAGCCAGTTAAAGTACCAAGATCAACTCGGGTAATGGTGAGGAAGCTCTGTGAGCTTGGCTGGCTTTTCAGGAAAGTTAAAGGGTACATAACAGAAAGTATGGCCCGGTTTCCAGCTGAGGATGTGGGGACTGTTGGTCAAGCATTCTGTGCTGCACTACAGGATGAATTGTCTGAGTACTATAAGCTACTGGCTGTGCTCGAAGCCCAAGCAATGAATCCGATCCCACTAGTCTCAGAAAATGCAAGCTCGGGTAACTATCTTTCGCTGAGGAGACTGTCGGTTTGGTTTTTTGAACCTCTTGTCAAGATGAGGCTGATGGCTCTTTTAGTCGACAGCTGTAAGGTCCTAAAAGGCGGGGCCATGGCTGGGGCTATACACATGCATGCCCAGCATGGGGACCCTCTAGTGAACGATTTCATGAAAAGGCTGCTCCGCCGTGTGTGCTCCCCGCTTTTTGAGATGGTGAGGAGTTGGGTTTTGGAAGGGGAGCTCGAGGACATTTTTTCCGAGTTCTTTGTCTTGGGTCAACCTGTCAAAGCCGAGTCGCTCTGGAGGGAAGGATACAGGCTCCATGCAGCAATGCTTCCCTCTTTCATCTCCTCATCTCTTGCACAGCGCATTCTGAGGACTGGGAAGTCGATCAATTTCCTCAGAGTTTGCTGTGAGGACCAAGGCTGGGCCGAGTCAGCTACACAGGCGGCAGTGGCGGCTGGGACGAGCACTTGCAGGGGCGGCCTCGGCTATGGAGAAACTGACGCGCTTGAATCTCTGGTCACAGAGGCTGCGAAAAGAGTAGATACACATTTATTAGACGTAATGCATAAAAAATACAGGTTCAAAGAGCATTGTCTCGCCATCAAGAGATATTTGCTTCTCGGTCAAGGCGACTTTGTTCAGTACTTGATGGATATTGTTGGGCCTGAGCTGTCGGAGCCCGCCAACACTATAAGCTCGTTCAAGCTAGCTGGGCTTTTGGAGAGCGCAATTAGGTCATCAAACGCGCAATATGATGACCCTGATATATTGGACAGGTTAAGGGTGAAGATGATGCCACACAACACGGGGGACAGGGGATGGGACGTGTTCTCATTGGAGTATGACGCAAGGGTCCCATTGAACACTGTGTTTTCGGAATCCGTTATGTCGAGGTACCTGAGAATCTTTAACTTTTTGTGGAAGCTTAGGAGGGTGGAGCATGCGCTAATTGGTGTATGGAAAACTATGAAGCCGAACCGTGTCACTTCTCGATTCTTTTCTAAGCTTCCACATGTTGTTAAGCTGCAGTTGATTCTGACTTCGAGAAAGTGTCAGGTTTTATGGGACGAGATGAATCATTTCGTTTCGAATCTGCAGTATTACATAATGTTTGAGGTGTTAGAGGTTTCGTGGTCTGATCTGTTGAGGGAATTGGAAGTAGCTAAAGATCTTGATGACTTGCTTGGGGCACATGAAAAGTACCTGCATTCGATTGTCGAGAAGTCTCTTCTTGGTGAGAGGTCGCAAAATCTTCACAAGACACTTTTTACTTTGTTTGATCTCATATTACGTTTCCACAGCCATGCGGATCGGTTATATGAAGGCATCTACGAACTGCAGTCTAGGTAACAACCTTTTTTTGTTTACCTGTTTTCCCTCTATATCAGAGGACAACGAATAAAAGATTCTCTTTTAATTTATTTTAATTATTACTTTAATGAATTTGCAGAATTGCGGACCCTACTTCTCGAGATAAAGTCAGATTGCAGAGGGCATCAAGTAACAAACCTTCAGAGCCTGGGCCGTGGCTTGGTGAAGGCAGAAAAGACATAACTAAACGTGCTGGGGAATTTCTTCGGAACATGGGGCAAGATATTGATGCAATCGCTAAGGAATATTCATCTGTTTTCGAGGGTTTCATTTCTCAACTGCCCATACAGCAACATGTTGACCTGAAGTTCCTCATGTTTCGATTGGATTTCACTGAGTTTTACAGCCAGTTGAGACCCACTGCAGGCGGACTTTTGTAGAATCTGTCTTGAGCAAAAAGTTAAAAGAATATTTTGAATTATCTATAACATGTTTCAGGCTGCTGCACACATTAGCGAACCAAAACTGTCTTGTGATTAACTTGCATTGGTCTGGCTTTCATAGTGTGGTCTCGAGGTACACATAATCTGCCTGTCGATATGTTTACTTCACGCTGCAGCTTGCTGCATTTATATGTTTTATGAGTTTTGATGGGTATCTTTGTTTCTTTATTAGGAAGGGTTTTTCACTTCCGAAAAACACACACTGCTTGTGTAAAACAAGGAAGCTGAAGGTTTATGGTGTTGCTGAGTTGGGCTCATTATATTGTGTACGTGTATTGTGTAGGGTTTGTGTTGGTGTGTTGTGTTTTTGTTTTTTCTTGTGGGTAGTGCAAGCTGGCTACCTTGGGATTGTAGATTCATGGGACAGTGTTATTATCAGTTTGTAATTGGTGTTTGATTGGTTTATTTTGTTGTTTTTCTGATCTGTTACAAGCTTTGTTCCAGTGCATTCTTGTATTGTCTTGCTGATAAGAGATTAAAGGTTTATCTCTTATGTATTTCTTTTTGGATTTTGGAGTATGAGTGTGCAAATTATTCTGAAAAGATACAACGAAACAACAATTCAAAATCTTGTCAATTTTACTTGAGCAGTCAATAGGTGGTTTCAAAACTGTGAACAATTTACTCACTGGACTCTTCAGAATTATATATAGACTCAATCAAACTACTTGGACTCCCTGCATAAGTGATGGTTCCCAGTGAAACTACTTCATTGGTCAAATGTGAACCCCTGTGATCGCGAGTTTTAATTTCAACAGGTGTTTTTTTACTGAAAACCAAAACATATCATATTCTTCTATTCAATATTCAGATACCTTTGGTGACACTATTCTGTGTATGCAGGGATAACTACGAGAGTACAAACTAATTAAAATGATAGAAAAACACGATCTTGTATGCTATCTTAACGATTTTTGAATGCATAGATGGTTCAAAGCCAAATCATATGTTTATGCCTTGACGCAAGCACGGCTACTCTGTTCAAAACTGTCAACCTCATTAGCATGCTTTATAGGACTGTGGGTCAAAACAGTCAACCTCATTAGCATGCTTTATAGGACTGTGGGCCGATGTAACTTAAATTTAATTGTGGTGTTTGAGGTAAAGTGGTCGTGAGTTATATATATGGTTATATTCTTCATATGTCTTTGTTCTGGGCTCCTTTATTTGTCATCTTTTTCTCTGTACATTTTATTCTGTAGGCACCCTTTCATGCATCCCCACCAGATTGAATTAATTCTTGGTCCTACACATAATTGACATGTGTTATCACTGTAAAAAATAATTTAATAACACCCCTACTTTTGGTTTAATAAATTCCTTTTACTATTAACAACAACAGAAGACTGTGTTTTGAAAGCTTCATAGGGATTTTTTTTTTTTTTTTTTAAAAAATATAGTAATATTTACCTTTAGAATTTTACATGCTTTAAATTTAATGCTGAAAGAATGTAGAATTGGTGGCTAGCTATGTGAAATGGGAATATTTGGTGTCCTTTGTTTAGCATTGTTATTTTTGGCACTGATAGTTGTGGGAAAAATTCAGTGACCTATGTGTAGTGCACAATAGGATGAAAAAAAGCAATCAATCTCTAAGTGCCAATTTTATGGCTGATAGATACTCAGTGTCTTGTCTATATTAATGTTTGTTTATTTCCTCCTTTAGTGGATAATAGTAAATTTCCATTTCTTTAGCATTCAAATATAACATTTTATTGACCAAAACACTTTGGGTATGTGTGTGTGTGTGTGCTCACGTGACATTGATTACACCCCTCCCCTACTTTCTTTACTGGTCGTCATTTTTTTGTGGAAAATTATTTTTAATGTCTTTACTGCATTTACCTTACATTATTTGTTTATGGAAAAAAAAAAAAAGTATTTCTGGAAAAATATTCCTTCTATGAATAAATGCAGAGCAACCTAAATGTGAGAACCATATGCATGTGTCAATTTCTGGTGGATCTGAACATACTTGTGAATCTAGACTTCTAAATGTTTGCAACTTTTATCAATTCTAGCTAAAATTAATGAAATTACTACCATGAATTCAAAAGTTTATTATAATAAGTACGAGCAAGTCTTACGATTTACGGGTATTAATATGTTAAATAATTTTTTTTAAAAAAATTAAATATATAAATTAATTTATTAAAGTTTCAATTTACACGGCTGTCTAATAAAGTTCAATTTATCACAGCACACACAGCAAAATATAAAATATGGAGAATATGTATGTACGATCGAGAGAGAGCGTGGCTCACCAAACGACCCCCACAGACCACTTCATGATATTTACTCTGCAATAGATAACAGCAGCAGCTGAAAGAGATGCATGCAAATATATATATATATAGTACACTTCCTTCAATTCATAGTAAAAATTTATAATTAAATAACGTAACTTGGATATTTTCTCTTTCCTTTTATAAGAAAATAATAATAGTACTCCACTCTTGCTAATATAATGCAGCATATTCATATAGTTTTTGTGTACTAAAAAATTTGATATTGAATAGCATCGACAAAGTTTTATGGCACATCTATTGAACATGACAATACGACGTTAAGACCACTGGCTTTTTTAGGTTTGACAGAACTATTTATAACATCTCATTTAATTGGCGCATTATTATTATTATTATTATTGTTATTAATATTTTATGAGTAAGAGGAATCACGAAAAATAAGCATGATATATGATATAGCCGACCTGAAAAACTCGGTAATGGACCCTGTCGAAAGTTAAGATATGGCTCGAATAATGGCAACTAGAGGTTGATCGGAAGTCTTGTCCGAGGTAATTAGGCTCGAGCTAGGGTCATCGGATGACTTGAGCTACTGTGTGCATTGCATTGCATTGTAGAATATATGTGAGATCTAGCGTCTGCGTGGCATATTTGAAATGCTTACCTTTAAAGGGAAAGAGTCTATATGAATATTTTTTTCAGCTCAATATTATTAGCTCATATGGTTTTAGAAAGAAACCCAATAATTTATTAGTTTTACTTGTAAGAAGTTCGTTGATTGATGTTTGCTTTAATGGAGCTATGAAGATATTTCTTTTTTTTTTTTTTTATGTAATGATCAATAGCTAATAGGAATTGATTTGTGATGAAAAATTTAGAAATATATTTAGTTTGAATTCATGCACACAAGTTGATTTTATTACAATTGTTTCTTCTAGAATTCCACTGGAATATTTATTTGTTACACTACAAAAAAACCCTTAAATTCCAACGGAATTTTTTTTAAAATTCTTTATATTTCCCGTTGGAATAACTATTCCAACGGATATTCCTACGTATAAAAATTCGTGGGAAAAACGACCGTTGGAATAGCTAAAATCCAACGGAAAATCCTATAGAAATAAATTCCTGCAGTTATTCCAACGGAAAAAATCCGTTGGAATATTTCTCAACCATCCAACACTTATTCCAACATACAATTAAGTTTGTTGGAATATTCATTGGAATTTTCAACATAAATTTTTGCCGTTGGAATTCTTCGTTGGAATTGAAGTGTTTTCTTGTAGTGTTACGATTAAATTTATGAATTTTCATAATTTAGTTTTGACATTCACTGAATTTTTATAATATACTTTCTTTTATTTAACTTTGTATAAATTCATGTATTGAATATTTAAAGAATTATTTCATACTTTGATTTCTTTATGCTTGGCATCTAGCTAGAGATGTTATACGAGTCGACACAAGCCGGATGTCTTATGTTTGAAATCGTAATTATTTAATAAACAACTGGATTAATAAATATTCGAGCTTAGCCTTTTGAACTGTATCAACGATTTGTATTCGAGCTTTGACATGCCAAATCAAGTTGTGTTCGCAAATAATTTGTTTCGAATAATAGCTCAATGTTATGTAGCTCAAAAAAAAAAAAAAAAAGGGGAAAAGAAGCTCCTGATGAATATGACATTTTAGGGGCACATAAATGGGAATGGGTTTGAACTTGACTTTGACTCAGAAAGCCATATATATATATATATGATAGTTTATCACTAGTTAGCTAGGGTTCCAACGTTTGACTCTAAAAAAAAATAAAAAAAATCCACGTAGTTAGCAGCACGATGGACTTATAAATTAAACTCGGAAGGCCCAGCTACACCTCAAGCGCAACGGTTTTAGCTTTATTAATGTACTATAAATTAATTTTCAACTATATATGAAGCATACATATGGGGACCCCCAAACCAAAACACACACATTTATTTATATAACAAAAAACATCTACAGTCTACACCACCACAAGCGATCGAGTGGACTAAAAAATGCCACCACAACCTTAATTTACCGTATGTACAATTAATATATATACTATGAACTAAATCACTCTATTTATATAATTATATGTATATAGTTAAGCGCTCATGCAGAGATAATTATTTCGTTTCACTTTGATTTAATTAAAAATTCTTGCACATAAAGTAATATGAAAGTGAGGAATTTAATTTGGGGATTTCATACTTTGGTTATTCTGTTTTTGATCAATTTTAAATTCTTGCATTCGATCTTCTTTATTTATCTTGTTGATTCTGCAAAAGCAAAAGTGTTGCTTGCAGACATGATGATGACTACTACTCAATAACAAAGGTGATGATGATGATGATGATGATCGATGATGATGTCACAAATATATTAATTTGTGCAAGTGTGTCATTAATCAAAACAAGCAATTGATATGATATATCCAAGGTGAAATTGCAACAGGAGAGATCGGATACATATATATATATATATATATATATATATATATGTGCGCTCATTAATTCATCACTTACAGTCAAGTTTAAGTGGGATACATATATATATATATATATATAGTATATAAATATATTAACAAATTTCAGCTGCTTTCATTACTGATCATTCCTTTATCCTCTTTCGTTTTTTGCTGAAGCCCTACTACAGCTAGCTAGCTGCTGTACCATGAACATACATATATATATATATGCACTGCACAAATTATAATTATCTCTCTTAACTTTTTTTTTTTCTCTTTTCTTTTTTCATACAGTCATAACAGTATACATATGTTCACTCAACAAGAAGAAAATCACGAAGCTAGCACATCCTAATTAACAAACAAAATCCAGATCAATTGAGAAATGAAAAACAATTCCATATTATTATATTTCGACAAACTAATAAGTACGTACGTAGCTGTTATTTCTCAAACAAACCTGGCTAGCTATAGGAGCCCTAAATACCAGCAATTGCAATCTTATTGTAATACAATACAATATATATATATTTAGCCCATAGCCATACAGCCTGATGATCACATGTCAAACACTATCGATCGATCATCAATTTTGTCCCCGATCGATAAAACAAGCTTGGAACATCGTTATTAATTTCTCAAGAGATAGATGAAATATCCAATTTAACAAATCTAATTCAAAAATTAAATCTAAAGCCGTAGATCCAAACTCACATGGTCCTTCATGCTCGTCGTCTTCATTTCGCACCCTAACTGCCCCACACTTGCTGCTGCTGACTGCCTTGCCGGGTGGGCCCCATCCTCCTTTAAATTATTAAAAAACGAACTAATATCTGCATGCCTCGGCCTGAACGGCGAGCCATGAGGGATCGGCCGCCACATGGCCAGAGGGCTGCCGTTGATGGGCTCGTGAGCCGCTGGCTGATGATAATGAGCATACGGGCCGGTGTTGCTGTAGACCCTGCTCCATGAATGATAGCCAGTAGAGGTAGGGAAACGGCTAGTATAGGTGTAATCGTGCGCATCGAGTCCACCGTGGGCTTGCAAGTGGGCCCGCTTGGCGTGCTGGCGTTCCCTCTTGTGGGCGTTCTGGTGGCCACCGAGGGCTTGTGAAGTGGGGAAGTTGCGGCAACAGTAATGGCACTCAAATCTTCGGCTGCTCATATTTTCCATATTGTTGTTGCTCGTCGTTTGGTCTTTGCTCGGTTGATCCGATTGTTCCTCAGTGGGCGGGCTGCCAAATTCTTTCCCGAAAAGCCTAATGGATCCGGAGGGTTTTTCCCGAGCTGGCGGGCGGATGAAGGGGAGCTGAGAGAAAGACTCGACAGTAGTCAAGTCACGAGTCTCTCTCTCGGCTTGGTCCATAATATTCCTTTTCCTTATTTTTTTTTTCAAAAATTAAAAAATTATGGTTTATTGTTGAAGGAAAATGTGATGGGAGAAAGATAAAGAGGGAGGGTATATGATATGAAGGGGAAGGAGAAGAAATTGGTGTTGCATAAACAGTAGAAGTGGGTTAAGTGGGCCTAAAATGGAGTACTGGTGAGATATTGTATGTAATGGTTTTGTTATATATTTGGAGATAAAATTATCATATAGAAACAAGAGAAGAGAAAATATATACAATAGAAGAGGAAAAATACGAAATATATATATATATATATATATATATATATATATATATTACTGAGGAAAATGTTTTATTCGCGGAAAGAGTTTTACTCACCGGCTAAAATCTTTCCATTTTTCAGTTATAATTTATTTTTTTAATTCAATTGTAATTTTTTATTACTAAATTATTTGAAAAATACATATCAGTTCGTAACATTCTTGTGTAATTTTACACCCATTGTATATAGCAAAATCCTTTGCATGGTCCCCATGCATTTTTCTTGTGTTTAATTTTTGTGGATTTTAGTTGTAAATTTATTTCCTTTTCAGAGGGCTAATGTATTGTTTTGCAACTATACCAAATAGAGAGATCTAGTTTAACATATATATGAATGATTTGCGTGGTGGATGGGAAATTAATTGTACTTTGTTTTGTTTGTAAATATAAAAAAGAAGGCTTAACTTTAAAATGGTATTGAAAATATTTTAAGTCTTCCACTTATAAAGAATGGAACCACAAATCGATACAAAACCAATTTTTCTTACATTAATTATTACATAAGAGAAAATTGGCTTATTTAGGGAAAACAAAAGTACTGCCTCAATTATCAACAGTATTCTCATGTAATACTACAACATAAATGGCTTTAGGTAGTACCATCAAATGTAACACTTTAGAAATAGGTAATACTTTTGGTAATTTTTGATAACACTTATATGATACCTATTTGTAAAGTGTTACATTTGATGTTGCTACCTAAAGTCATTTATGTTGTAGATGTATAATCAATCAATACTAGGGATATTTTGTTTTTGTTTTCTCATGTATTCCTTGTCTGATCCTTTAGTCCATCAGAACAGAGAGGAACAATACGAAGCATAGGGATATTTTTTTGTGTTATCATATTTTGCAGGTTGACAAACTTCTATCTCTCCTCACCGCTCTGAGTAGACTTGCGCCGAGAGACTGGACATGCTTCAAACCACCTTGTCGCTTTGCACCATCTCCATTGCCGACTGTCCAGCATCCACGCTCTAGAGTTGTTATTTGGCTGAGACCCGAGCCTCCTTGTATGAAGCTAAACACTAACAGATCCTTTGACCAACTTACCAGAGTCGCCTGAGGTGGAGGCATGATTAGGGACCATAACGGTACACTTATTACCGCTTTCCATGCCCCTCTTCGAGCCTATTCGAGCTATGACATGGAGGTTCATGCGCTTCAGATGGGACTTTAGATTGCCGCCTCGATCTCTTCTGACATTTGTATAGAGTTGAACGTTGCCGCTGTCATCACTCTCTTGACCTCTGGCTATCAGGGCACATGGCAGATTCAACATCCTCTCATGCATATTAGAGCCACACTTCAGACGATTCATTTTCGGATTTCGTACATCTTCTGCGAGGGGAACATACTTGTTGACTTCCTTGCTGGCTTTGGGTCCTCCACCCCTAGAGGCGCATCCTCTACTCTGAAGATATTCCTCTCCGCCTCCCCACCCTTATACGGATGGACCATATAGGATACCCTTCATTCATATTTGTGTAGTCAGTCCTACCTTTTGGCGCATGTGCTTTTCCATGATGCTGACTTCTCGCCTGGACTTTTTCTAGACCAGGACCTGATATTTTTATGTTAGTTGCTGCTGTTGTCGGCTTTTTTGTGTCTTTTTTTTTTATTTCTGTTTTTGCTTTAGTTTGACTTGATGTATATCATACATGAGACTTGTAGAAATGTGACTTTTCTACCTATTTTGAAACTTTTTATATATAAGTTGAGGGTCCCGCCTTAACCTCTATCCTTTTGAGTGTTTGAAAAAAAAAAATCAATCAATACTAGCTAGCAGTGTCAGTATTTTTGTTAAGGCGAGTGTATATGATGATTCTGATTGTGATTACTAAGGTGCAATCCGTATATAATCGCCAGAATATGATAAAACTTAATTAAGCTTTAAGTGATCATTATCATTAACCTAATTATATAAGTAAGCAGCTATTTGTGATTGTTGAGTTTTATATAGATCAATACACAAGATCCATGAAATAAGTCAAAAAGCAGTATATTAATTAAGGTTGACTTTTGATTATGGCCTTGATCAATTTTCTTCAAGTTCAGAATCCACTGCTAATCATTAATACGTCACCACTCACCAGCTAATCATCTACACAAATAAATTCTCAACAATCTTTCGATTACAAGGGAAAAGTCTTTTTGT
>CACSLK010011248.1:9996-21967 GCA_902706635.1 Striga hermonthica | reverse complement strand
GTTTAATTGTTATAAATCATGAGTTAAGTTTGATGTTGGTAAGTTGAATATGTTGAGTTATGTATGTGAATTTGAGTTATTTCACTTACAAGTTTTGTAAGCCAACATCTATGTAATAAGGCATGATTTATATGAGTTGAGTTTTATCTTTGGATGAATTTCATCAAGAGTTTTATTTATTCAATGTATTATGTTATTTGAGCTATGACTTGTATATTATTCGGATAAGTTATCAGTTAAAGTTAAGAGTATTCGAGCATAGTACTTAGTATTCTTGCTTATATTTGTTTATGTAGCGTGAGAAGTTCGGCTACAAGAACAACACTTTCAATTTTCAAAACAGTTTTCAAGACGAAAGGTGGGAACCTAGACTGGATAGTACATTGAGTATAATAGCTAGATCATGTTCAAAGGTATGTATATGAGTTAAAGTTATGCTTGGGGTGGAGGCGCAGTAGCCTTAATAAGCCATCCTAAGTAAGTTAAAGACTTGCCCAGTCCAAACTGAGTTTTGGGGAGGCAGCCCCCAATATGTGATCACGTGAGAACCGGCAGTACGGTAGTTGCAAAGTTCAGTTAAAGTTACCGGACCAATGTCCGGGAGAAGCTTATATATACCTGTGATCATGATATTGATATTATTATTAATGTTTACTTTAGTATGAGTTTTTACGGAGTACAATTGATTGGTACTCACGTCCCACTATTAAGTAAAGTTTCTGTTTATTATTATAAATGAGTTTAGTTTTACACTTGTTCAAAATGTTAATCTTTTTTATTGAGTTTAAGAAAACAGATTTTCAAAGAAGTTAAGTTTTAATAGCATTCCGAGTTAAGAATATTTCGAAAAAGTTATAGTATGTTTCGAAATAAGTTGCGAAAAATTTACTCTGATGAGCGGGGTGTTACATGTGCTATTGCACTTTATCCCAAACAACTCGTTTTTAGTAACAGTATAAAATGGACCATAGCTTTCATAATATAGAAATTTTATGTCTCACCTCCACAAATCAAGAAAAATGTTCATAATACAAAATATACAATACAAAATATACACAATATTGAAATCAAAACATTGAAAGGCTATGTGGAGAAATACATAATGTAATCACGCCCAAAAAAAAAAAAATCAAATATTAAAAATTAACTACGATACAAAAATTATGATAACTCGTAACTCTTTCGCATATGATCAATTCAATTGGAGAGCAAGCCCATACAAATATATGCCATCTTGAAATATTCAAACATTGGCATGGAACACTCAATCGATATATGCCTGCAAAAGCAAAAGGTAAAAAAAATGAGACTAAATTGCACATTATCGAATAAAATACTGCAAATAAAATTATTATATAAAGCACATTATAATTTTTATCACTAACTTGTCAAACTAACAAAACAACAGTTTACTTCTAATCATTTTTATGGTAAAACTATAAATGAAAAACAACAAAAGTAAAATCTAATGTAATACCCCGTTTAATTATGGATTATCTGGGAATAATTATTGATTATTACTATTAATAATTGTCTTTATTAATATTATTATTATTATTATTATTATTATTATTATTATTTATGTTAAATGTCAATTTGCTATTATTTGTTGTTATTAGTAATATTACTACTATTAATATTAATTGTCTAATTGTTTTTAAATGGTTATTATTTAATAAATAATTATTGTGTGTGATATGTATATGTATCATATGGATTAATTTATTACTCGCCATCAATCGAATCGATCGGAAAATCTTGTTATCGCGTTGTCTCTTTCGGCCCAAATCGATTTATTTTTCCAATCCTCTTAGTTATTAATTTTTGGCCCTTAAGATTAAATTTTGGCCCAAATAGTTAATTATTTGTGGCCCAATTAAGAGAGCAGACCCAGCGCCGTTCTCCTTCTTATTAACCCCACGTGATTCTGGGAGGAGAAAGGATATCTCCTTCCTTCCCAACAACTTGTTCTTCTTCGTTCAAATTTGGTCGCGATTCTAGGGGGATTATTCCGCACGTTCTCCACATCTCTTTATCGCATATATCTCGGCCAAAGAAGAGAGAATTCTTCTCCATCTCTCAGATATCTCTCTCTCGTATCTGATACTCTATTTCAAAAAAATAAAAAAATAAAAAAAAAAAATTGCACAGCTGCAAATTTCGGCGTATCCTCCATTGATACCGGCAACCTGAAGCTCTCTCGCCGGCGTCCATTCTGTTCGTCGTCGTCGGGATAAGAAACAACAAAGCATCGCTCGTGTGGTCCGCTTCAGACCCCGCAACTCTGTTCAAATTGTCGGCAAAGATTCGCTCACCATTCTTTCCGGCGAGCACTCCAGCTACCGTCATCAACCGCTGTCAGTCTCCGTCAGGCCTCGTAAACCGTTCGCGAAGCACCTGCAGCCCTTCAACCTTCGAAAGCCCACGCAACCTGAGGTCCGCCATTGCCGGGGAGCTTGAGCCGCCATCGAGCTGTCTGTCAAGGTGAGGTCCCGCAGCAACCAGTACGTCCATCCAGTCGCAAGCAGCGACATATTCGAGGAGTTCCGAGTTCTCGAGGTGTCTCTTCAAGCTTTTGAGTCCCGTCACCCCGTTTGTCCGACCCGTTGTTTCGATATTCTCGAAGACGATAACCTTTTCGAAATCCTCTTACTAATTGTTATTCGGGATGATATCGTTCATTTATTTTCGTTCGCGTTGAATCCTTCGTTGGGTCTCGAATTCGGTATAATTGTCGTTTCCTATGTTTGTTGTTTATTTTGTATGTTCGTGGAATTTTTGGGGATGATTGGAACTCTCGATTTCGTAAAATCGAGTATCGTAACGTTGCTGAGATTATTTTGGTTAGGTTTGGAGTCTCGTTTTGTTGTTTCGGAGCCTCTTTCTATGGTTTGAACTTTATCGTCGTCAATGTGTTGTTCGTTATTTCGAACTGTATTTTTTGTCGTTTCATTTTTTTTGAACCAATAAAACTCGTTTTTATAAGATTTCAAAACTCAGAGTAAATTGTTATGGTCGTAAATGTTCGAACCTCTTGTAAAATCGTAGTTGTAATTCTGTAGAACCTGTGTCGCAGCCTCTGTTCAATTTTCTTGTTGTTTGTCATATCTGCAGGCTGTCAGTTTAAATTTGTAGAATTAGATTTCTATTTATGTTGCAACAAGAAGTGCTGGTGTAGTTGTATTGGGCATTCATTTCCGCGTGAGAGGTCGTGGGTTCGAATCTGCTTTGTGTAGTTTCCATTCCCTTTTTCTTTTCTTCTTTAATTCCCAGTAGCGCGGGCCGAAGGGCCAGAATTCAGCCCGCGCGCGGCCCGCTCTTACTCCAGCTGCAACCCGCGAGTGGCCCAGCCACGGCCCGCGGCCTTCAAGCCTTTTTTTGAGCGGCCCAATTGGGCTTGTAGGCCCAATTCTTTAGCAAATTAGGCCCAGTGTGTGAGTCTATGGTCATGTAGCCAATTTTTGTATTTCGGAGCCCGTTTTAATTCTGTTTTCAATTTTAAAAATATTTATAAATTTAAAAATATAATGGAAAAAAAATTATTTTAAGTCCCGAGACTTTAATTTAATTCTTCGAGTCCTATTTTTTTTCAAAAATGAGAGAGTTCCAAGTCCACGAAAAATTTGATCAAAACCCTTAAGTCTTAATTTTTATTATGTATGGGTTTTATGTTAAATTCGAGTAGTGAGATAGATTATTGATAAATTATCTCGCTTAAATGTAGGTGTTTGAGGAGTCGAGCCCTCGACCTAAGTACTTGCTTTTGTGTGCGACATTGTACCTCGATTTCCAGGTGGGTTATTCAAAATTATTTATGCCATGAATGATAAATGTTTTATTTATGTGGGTATGATCAATGTATGCATGTGAACATGTAACCTTCGATGTGAGCTGTACCGGCCGTCGAACAGTTATCCCCGTAGCTATAGAACGGACCCCGTTGGGGTAATCTCCTTTTTACGCCAGTAAGACCAGGACTGTGCTCGGTCAGCGGTATGAGACCAGGGCGGAGCTCGGTCAGTGGATGAGACCAGGGCGGAGCTCGGTCGACGCTATGAACCCCGTTGTAAGTCTAATGGCGGAGCCGGGCCTTCGGGGGATACTCCTACTGTTTGGGCATCGTTGTAAGGCCTGAGAGAAGGCATTCGATACGTGTATCAGTAGTAGTCTATTGATATAGGTGTGCACATGAGACTATTTATGACTTTGGATAAGAGATGTGATAGTTGATTGATTCATATACATGCTGCGACCATACCTATTTTATCTTGTGATTACTTGTTATTTATGTGCATAGTGGTGAGCACTATGATTTCCTTTTATGCTCACCCCCACCTGCTCTTTGCGGATGCAGGTTAAACAGGTTGCGGGCACGACGTTGCAAGGCGAGTGGTGGTCGGTCTAGATGACTAAACCATTGATTGTATTGCTTCCGCTATTTGAGTTTATTTATGAACCTTGGATATTTATGTTTGAAACATTGTTTGGGGAGATGCCCCATTGACACTATGATGTCTTTATTTTGAAAATTTTAAAAACCCGATTTGGGTAGTTATGACTTGGGATGAGACCTTTGATAAGGTGTAGAATATGTTTTGATGTCATTGCTATGACTAAGTATTTTGATATATATGATAATATTTTGGAAATAAATGAGTAACGCCTCAAATGTCTGAAATGAGTTTGAAAAATTAAATTGATTTTTCTTGAAAGCCATGAATTTTCGTTAAATAAAAGTGGGGCGTTACAGTTTGGTATCAGAGCCAGTCTGCGTTTCTGTAGACTGGTTAACATGAATTATATGATTATATGTTTCGACTTTACGATATGACCACTCACTCTCGTCGTGTCGCGCCAGCTCAGGTATTACTACCGGAATGACTTTGAGATTACTGTGTATGCTTGATTATTGAATATTGATATGAAATTGGGGTTAGGACTTATAACTTCTTTTACACACCGCACCATCAAATAACTTATTTTACACCCCAAAATTCACGAAATGCTATGCGATATTACACTCGCATGTCCAAATAAACCAGCGCATATCCAACTGGACGCCTAATTTATGACTATGCGAAAGCATTTCGCATTTTTGTAATCGCATATCCACATCAAACGCATAATTTACAAATATGCGAACATCTTTCACAGTTTTAAGAATCGCATATCAAAATCGAATGCAACATAATTTACGATGATTATGCATCTTATTTCGCAGGGCTATATCGACCTTGCAAATTTATGACTCTGCAAAAAATTTTCGCATATAATTCGCATTATTTGTTGAATTCGCATTTCCTGAAAATTGCATATCCAAGTCAATCGCATAATTTACTAGTATGCGAAAAACTTTCGCATATATCCGTCGGATTACAATTATGCGGCATTTTTTCTTTCGCATGTTGAAGAATCGCATAACAAAATCGAATAAAGCATAATTTAATTGACGATTACGCGCCATTTTTTCGCAGGTCCATATCGTCATAGCAATTTTACGACTATTCGGAATTTGATCGCATATCTGTCGCATAAGTTACGCACCTCATTAATTGACTGCTTTTTCACAAGTGAGGATTTTGTCTGTGCATTTATCATGCAGGCAAAAAACAGTGATCTCTAACAATTAAACGTCTGCACCATTCTTCTCTACTGCAATTTTCTGTTTCTTTCATTTTAATTCATTTTGTTGTTCACTTATTCACTTATTTGAATGGCTAGCACCCGTGTTAGAGTATGTGTGAGCTATGGTGGTACGTTTTCCAGGGGTTCATATCTTGGTCGAGTGGCAGAGCTGATGAGAATAAATTACGGCCGACAAATGTATTCTGAAGTAGTTTCTCGTGTTCAAGCATTATTGAAGGCCGATCCTTGTATTTTTGAGTACATATTGTGGGCAGTATTTAATGGAAGAGAACGAGTTGTGAAGATGAAAATCGAATCCAGTGAGGATATATTAGAGCTGATTGAAGAACAAAAAACTCCCAACATTTACGTGGAGTTGGAGAAGCGAGTAAATGTAGGGATTCCGAGGACGGCGCGACAAAGCTTCACGCAAATGATGGCGTCCCAAGGTGTATTTCCGAGTTCTTTTGGTGTTGGTAGTTCTGCATTTTCCCAGGAGGCCCTATATTCACATCAAGCAGGCCCTAGTTCATTTACACATACTGGATATCCTCGGGGCGTTGATGATCAAACCGCGGGTTGTTCGAACCAACCAGGTCATTCTCGTGACGATGACAATAATGATGACCAAACCAACACGCACAATGGTGACTCAGGAGACGAAGACAAAGAGGTCAATGAGAAGCAAATGTTCAAGCTTTTCAGGGCCTGGTATAGCGAGCATATTGAAGAGCTAAGATTAATCACCAAGCATATTGAGGTTGAAAGTCTTGCATATATGAATCGATGTAGCACCCGGCAATCCGACGTTGAGCCACGAATGTGGTCCCTTCCTATGCCGCCCACGACAACAGGATCAGATAGACAACCCATCCACTTACCCTCGAACAATATAGAATTATCTTTGGGGTCTGTCTTTCTTTCGAGAGAAGAGTTGATTTGTGCCATCCAACTATATCACTTGCAACAAAAAGTTGAGTGTCGAACACCCAAATCCTGCACTTCTAGGTTACTATCTATTTGTCGGTATGAAGGGTGTTCTTACAAGTTATGTATAAGGGAAAATCGAGATGTATGGAGAATCACTACTTTAAAACTCGAGCATACATGCGAAGGGAGTTTGACGCACAATCGACACCGTTCGGCTAATTCCAAGGTTCTCGCTCATATTTACGCACCAACTATTCAGACAAATCCCCAGACGGTATCTACACGGAGAATTATTGAACAAATGTGGGAGGAGCATGGTTTGTCGATCAGCTACAATGTGTCCCTACGAGCAAGACACCGTGCTTTTGAAAAAGTTTATGGAGGTCATGAAAAATCATGGGGGCGGCTTCCCGGTTACTTGCACATGTTGTAGGTTCGTAATCCAGCTACAATTGTCGAACTGCAACGAGCTGGCGAGGTATTCCAACACTTGTTCTTTGCTCTAGGAGCTAGCATTGAGGGCTTTCAACTAGCTGGTGTCCTGGTGATTGTGATAGATGGTGCCCACTTGAAGGGAATATACAAGGGCATTATGTTTGTTGCAGCCACATTGGACGGGAATCACCAAATCTTTTCCCTCGCAGTTGGCATTGGTGATGTAGAGCGTCGTGAGACTTGGAGTTGGTTTTTGACTCAATTGAAAAGGGCCTATGGTTGTCCTGATAACCTCCTCATCGTATCGGATAGACATGAGTCTATCATATATTCTGTCCCAATAGTGTTCCTCGAGGCACATCACTCATTTTGCTGTTATCACATCACAAAACAAATGAGGCCTTTTGGGAAATCCGTCTTGGATATATTTTACAAGGCGGCATATTATTATCGACGTGAAAACTTCTATCGCTACTTGTCATCCATCCAAAGCCTAAAACCCGAAGCATTTAAAAAGCTAACTAGTGAAATTCCGGTAAATACTTGGGCGAGGTGTTTTACACCTGTACGGCACTATGGGTTCATGACATCCAATTCATGCGAAAGTTTGAACAACAAACTCCGTTGGGCCAGGATGTTACCCGTTTGCTCGTTGTTGGAGTGTGTTCGAGCAACGATAGAGAAATGATTTGCTGTTCGGCGTGCATCCGCCGAGGGTCGCAATCATCCGCTAACGCAGTGGACTCAATTGCGGTTGGATCCTTTGTTCGAGAAAGGTCGTACTCTATCCATTACCACACTCGGCATGCAACGTTATAGGGTTATGGAAGAAACACGATCCTACGTGGTAGATTTAGAGTCAAGAACATGTGATTGTCGTGTGTTTGAAACAGATCTACTACCTTGCTTACATGCATCTACGGCTATTCAGTAATGTTCACCAAATAACATTATCGTTTTTTTTTTTAAAAAAAAATTGTTATATTCTAATATGATGTGCATTTACGATATGTAACAGGGAAGCCGGGTTAGATATAATGGATTTCGTTAATGACCATTACAAAACCTACTCAGTTGCAAGGATGTACCAAAGCACCGTTAGCCCCGTCCCGCATCTAGATGAATGGCACTTGCCCCCGGAAATTATGCGCAAAAAGGTAATTCTGCCAAATGATCCCAAACAAGCAGGTCGGCCACGGACTTAACGTTATTCCGCTGGAGAAGGATCATCACGTCGAGTACGGCATCAGCAGATGTGCTCACGGTGCGGGGTCACCGGACATAACAGGGCGAAGTGCCCTCTATACGATGGTGATAATGACTTTTTTTCAAATGAGGAAGGTCAAAACACGCCAACTCCTCATCCAAGACGCCCGAGGAGATGTCGTACATGTAAAGAAACAGGTCACAGATCGTCATCTTTTCCATCACGTCCAATCCATGACAATTAAGATGAAGATGGAGTTTTATTTTGTAAACCAATTTAACGAAAACAATACTTTTAACGGGAAAAATACTGTGTTGGTGCCCTAACTTGTGACCTGCACACAGTTGACTAACAAAAATTAGTGAAACTGGGTTGATTGTGCGATTCGCATAACATGTCCCATAATAATCGCACAATTTGGTTGATCGTGCGATTCCCATATCATATCCCATAATAATCGCACAACTGGGATGATTCGCCTAGTCTTCAACCGCATAATTAACGAATCGTATATCCAACTCGAAAGCCACATAATTTACGACTATCCGCCATTTTTTTCGCATATCCACATGGACCGCATTGATTGATTGTCTACACCGCATATTAAAATCGAAAGTGCTTCGCATATTATTCGCATACGTTACGCACCGCATTGATTGATTGTCTGCACCGCATATCCACATCGAAAATGCTTCGCTTATTGTTTGCATAAGTTATGCACCGCATTGATTGATTATCCGCACCGCATATCCAAATCGAAAATTCTTCGCATATTGTTCGCATAAGTTCCGTGGCAAGTGTTTTTCAAAAGGTGCCGTCAGAAGGCAGACATATGTTGGACCGACTGCAACAATAATAAAGTGCGATAATTATTATTCGCAGAACTGTGAATAAAGTGCGATAATTCGCATTGTGTTCGCATAGCGTAATGAAAAAAGTAAAAGTAATTTATAGTTTTTAATCGCATATCCAGGCCAGATCAATCAATCATTTAGGATTATGCGGCATATGTTCGCATAATTTGAGATTCGCATATCCAAATCTATAAGGCTAGATAACTATCGATTATGCGTATTGTTATCGCATATTTACGAATCGCATATCCATATAAAACCTCGCAGAAATGTATCAATATGCGAACACATTTCGAAAAGTGTTACGCACAGCTTTTTTTCACCTAATAGTTTTTTTCAATTCATTATTAATTTAGTCAAAGAACAAGAATTTTCCTAAATTTACCAACTCTTCGGAAAATATGGGACATTTGTATGTCGCTATTTTGTAAGTCGCGAAATAGAAAATTTACAAAAACAAATATAATAAAATAGATGTTATTCGTTATAGTTCGTGTTATGCGTTTTTTATGCTGAAATGTTTCGAGTAATAATGGCAGGTTCTTTCGCCTAATAGTAGTGTTCTTCAATTTATTATTAAATCACAGACAGAACTTTAAAAAAAAAATTAATAATGCACCAATTCTGCGAATAATATGCGACGTATATGTCGTAATTTTGCATCGACTCAATTACTTTACATTGAATAATTTTTTATAGGCAAATAATATGCGACGCATGTACGTCGCAATTTTACATGGACTCAACTATTTTACATCGACTGAAGTAGTTTACAAGTAACCTTACAACGTCACACAAATTGTCGACTAATTTTTTATAGGAGAATAATATGCGACGCATGTACGTCGCAAAATTACATGGACTCAACTACTTTACATCGACTGAAATAGTTTACAAGTAACCTTACAAGGGCACACAAATTACTAGATAGAGGAGGCTACAACATAGAGTTAAACAACAACTTGAAAGATAAAAACCAATTGGATGACTGTGCAGAAGTTGGAGGAACATGGGGGGTTAAACAAGTTGGTCCGTGACATGAACGTGTTCGCCATCCCATGTTTGACTTTCGGTAAACATTTGAAAGTCTCAATCTAGTATACCCCGGAAGAACAAGCACCTTTGTCTTTGAAGGGGTGCTCCCTTTCGCCGTCGTAGGCGACTCAATCTAGTAAACCCCGGAAGACCAAGCAATTCGCCGGAGATTCCAAGCCTTCCCAAACACATGGTCACCTACAGTTTTTTTAGCCTCCAATTTTTTTAGCTTCCAATGTGAGACGACCATGTGGCTGGGAAGACGTGGGATCTCCAGGAAGAGTGCTTAGACTTCCGAGGTATACTAGATTGTGGAGGCTACGACGGTGAAAGGGAGCGCGCCCTCAAGGACAACAGGAGGATAAGGACCCATCACTCAATTCTTCAACCTTCGATTTTTCTCAACATGTCCGTACCATGAAGAGACTTCATTGACCGGCATGTCGAGGAAAGCGAGAGTTGAAGAATGTTGAGAAAATGGTCCTGATCCTAATTCAATTGTCTCATCTCAGCTACCTTTTATAGAAGACTCAAGAAGATATCTATACTCCTTGATAAGCGTGTAATATCCCGTCAGTTTAATATATAAATCCTGTTTTTAGTTCCGATATAATAATATTGTAGATTATTATTTTCGGAATTAATTATTTTCAGTCGAAATTATCCGAAATTATTTTCGACGTCCCGTTTACGTTCGAAATAATTTTGGTAATTAAGTATTATGCTTAATAATTAATTAGGCATAATGTAGTGATTAATTATTAATTAATCACATTTAGTCATTAAAAGCCGTAAGCAATTAAGCTTATTGTGCTTCAATAAATTAAATTGCCGTGGCCTTATTAAATTTTGTCCAATTTCTATTCTAAATTGTCGTAGCAAATTTCTTCATGTGAGGGCAACATTTCTCCTCTCCTCCATATACTTAAACGTGGCATCTTAGGAGAATTTTGTGGTGATTAATCACCTTAAGCCTTTTATTATTGTAGCAAGTGGAAAAATGTGTTTAAGCCACCAAGGCATGTCATCCTTTAAAATTTTCCCTTCGGTTAGTATATAAGGAGAGCGTTGGGGAAAATTTTCCCAACATTTTCTTCAGCCTATATATCTTAAATTACTAAGTACATATATATGCTAGTAAGGAGAGTTGAGAGTTGTGAGAATTCTTAAGGAGTACACACGCACGCCCGAGCTTACCGCGAGTACCGCACGGCGAGTACGCACCCCACACCGCATGCGAGAGCGTCGTCACGCACGGAAGCCGATTATTCAGATCAGTTTGTGCGCTCAGTTAGTGGTTCAAAGAGGTAACTTCAGATTACCTTAGAATACTCATGTTAAGGTCATTTTAATTCCGAATTGTTCATGTTCATGGTGCGGCTTTAAGTTGTTCGTCCGTGCGTGTGCATCGCGAGTGTGCTCATGTTTTAAGTCAAAGTCTCTCGAGCAATAATCATGTAATCAACCTTTTTATATTATATCATGTCTATTCAGTTTAAGTTGTTCGAAAGAATATGAAGTTCAGTCGTTGTTTTGGCCGAAGGACGTGGTCGTGCATGTAGCACGAGCCACGGGCCGTTCATGCGTATCAAGTTCATTAAGTAAATACTCCTTTGAACATTCATGTCTATTTATATTGTTCATGATCAGTTAGGTATGAATTGCTGAGAGAAAAATGAAGTTTGGTCGTAAAACGGCTTACCGCCGTCGGCAGCGCACGGTGCGCCCGCCGCGGCCGAGTCCAGCTCTTCGTGCAAGAAGTCATGTTTTCAAGTTATTTCATGTTAATGATAATGTTAAGTCAGTTGAGGTTGGATTAGTCGATAGGAGTTGCCGGACGGCCGGCAAGGGCCGGCCGTGGCCGCGCTGCCCGCACGTAGCGGCA
>CACSLK010011237.1:3096-25006 GCA_902706635.1 Striga hermonthica | reverse complement strand
CCTTATCATGACAACTTATCTTGTCATTATATCTCAAGTTTTTTATGACAATATGTTTTTCGTAATCATAGAGCTAATAATTTCATGACAAATGAATCCGTCGCTTTTGTATTTTTTTTGAGACAATGAATCTTTCGTCACTATTTCTATTTTTTTGTGGCACTTTTGTTATCGTCATATTTAAAATTTCTTTTGGTGATGATCAATATTTTGTAATTATAAAACAATTCTTTCATGACGAATTATATAAAATATGACGATTATGATAATGAAAAAGCCACAAAGATATTCGTCATTGAAACGGTATGAGTTTGATAAAAAAATAAAATTTGTCACTAAAAAATAATATTTAGATGACAAAGTTAAGTTTTTGTCATATAAAATTTGTCTTTTTATGACAAAATAATCGTTTACATGACAAAACTCTCATAATAAATGTGACGAAATTATTGTCACGAAAAATGACCAAATAACATGACGGAACTTATAAACGTCACTAAAAGTGAAACATTTGGTGACAAATTCAAAATTCGTCACCTAGACCTAATATGACGCGGCTACGGTGACGATCTCTATGACGATAAAATTTTCTCATTAATGTACTATTGTGACGAAAAATAAGGTTTACATGACGAATTTTATCGTCATATTTTCTGAAATTTCTTGTAGTGATAACACTTTTATTAATATAACCTTCTCCTTCTTTTGTAATCTTACATCTAACAAAAATCAAGGCATAATTATTTGTAATCTTGCACCTACAAAAAAAAATAAAAAAAAATAAAAAAGAAAAATAAATAACGCATAGAGCCTCATTGATTTCTTTCCAATTGAATGTGATTGTCAATTGAACTCTTCCTCTTACTTTTCCTTTTCACGTTACTTCCACTGGAGCCCCATTGATGACATTCCATTTGTATGTTTCAAAATCGATTATCCAAATTGATTTTCCCCAATTTGATGAACTCTAGCACCTCCAGATTTGATTGAATTTAGCTCGATTTATTAGGTACTCTTGATTTAGGGTTCTTCAATTCCTTTCACGCCCGTACACTTCAAATCATCTCACGGGGATCAAATTCAAGCCCTAATCAGTATCTTCGATATGCGACAATATTTACTGACCTCTTATTCATAATCGATTTTGCCGGTGAGTTTCTTTTTCCCATTGTTGTTTCAAGTTAATCGATTTTGACTGACCTATTTTTGTTTGCCAATCAAGATTTGGTGAAGGGGTTTGGTTTGGTCTGAGGACAGATAATGGAAGTTGACATCTTTGAAAACCAAGATTAATCGTTTTTCCACATTGATTATTTTCTGTCATCTGCTTTGAGAAATCTTAACCTTATGGTTTACCAAAAAAACAACTAATTTTTCCATGATTTTATCACAATCTCATAAATCACAATAAAACCCAATTTTCTTTTAATTTTGTGATCATTTATATTATTCCTTATTTTGTGTAGTTACATATTTTGTTTCCGTTTTGTTAGTCACATCCCCCATTGGTATTGGATGTTAAAATCAATTATTTATTTATTGCCATAAATATTTTATTCACACATCTCAAGCTTTTTATACTACCATGTATAAAAGGAACTATTTAGTTCATTCTTTTTTATTTAAGTGGGTGAGAAGATTGTACATCACGTACAATAATGGGAACGATATTCAACTTGATCGGTGAAATCACCAAAGAAAAAGAGACTTGACGAATTCGTGTTCATTGTTTGCGAGTATGGTTTAAGCACATGCTAAACCAGCCCAAAATACGCCAATCTATGGAGATTTGTATTTGGATGAACATGTATTGCTTTTCATATTAACTTTGATCTATCATTTTCAATTCTTTTTTTTTTTTTTTTGTCATTTGCTTTCTATCAAACTAATTTATGCTTCAACTTTTTTATAGGGTGATAAGATACAAGCGACGATTCTGAAATGGCGTATTTCAAAATTTAAGGAATTGATTATTGAAGGAAATTTTTATGTAATGAGAAATTTTGAAATTTTTGACAACACAGATGACTATAGTGTTACCCCAAATAAGTGTATGTTGAAGTTCCATAATTCGACATCGGTGAAGCTGTTGTCAGAGAATCTTAACATTCCTCGATACATGTTTAATTTCGTTAGCTTTGACGAGCTTCATAACTTTGAGTACACTTCGCGTTTATTTGGTATGTAAATTAAACTTCATATTCGAAATTTATATTATTATACTAATATGAACATTATTGTCATGTTATATATGGTTACATATTCGGAGGCCAACAAACTAACTAATTTTAATCGTATTTCATTATTCTTATTGTCGTGTAGATGTGATTGCCGAAGTCTATGATATTGATGAACTTGTCAAAATGGATTGGGATGGTCATCAATTGACGAGAATTAAAATACATCTCCGAAACTTGAAGTATGAGATCTGCATTCGACTTTTTCTTTTTTTTTTTTAATTTTTTTTTTTTATTTTCATTATCTATTAAATTCCATGTGTATTCATTACTGTAGCATTATTTAATGGTTCAAAATAATCGTTTCATTGTTTCTGTAGGTGCTTAAATAATGAGTATGTTAAGCGCAAAGACCAACATATATATTTATTCTGTGTTTTTATCTTATGTTTTATTAGCGGCGATACCATGATTGTACATTGTGGAACAAATTTGCCATGCAAATGACTGAATTCTGGAAATCCAACAATGATGTTCCAGTTGTTATTATACTTCAAAATGTCATGGTGAAGAGATGGGGAGGTAATAATCGAAACTGAAGATTTATCCTAGATTTTATTTTTTAAACAATAAGTTTAAATTAAATTTTAGTTTGTTTAAATATAGCACATGTGAACTTGCAAAATTCTCTGTTTGCAAGTAAGTTGATGATTTATGAAGCGTTGGTGACATTGCCTCTTATATGAAAAGGTAATTTATGATAAATATTTTCTGTCACTTTGTCCATTTGTGTTTTTTTCCCTATTTCATACAATAAGATGACTTTTGTAAAACCTACATATTTCTTGCATCTTGCTGCTGACTTTTATTATTCCACAATTAAATTTGGATATTTTACTTTTTATAGTTTAAAGGTCAATTCAGTTCGTGGTTCGGTTTCTTATTTTTAGAGAGAAGAAGCATCCCAAGGATCAACTATTGATGACTTCCCGTCTGAGTTGTAATTCAAAAGTTTAATTGATTTGGACTCAGTAAATGGGGTCATTTTTAATAAAGTTTATTTATTATGTTTTAAACGAAGTATTTTTTATGATATACGAACATAATTGATCCAATATATTCCTTAAAATTTGTAATGCAGGAATGCTCGTGTATTCTACATTGCAAGGTAGTTCATATACAAACCAATCAATTGCTACCGTAAAGTTAAGGAAAAAAGAGAAGACTTTTGGTGCAATAATTCCAATTGTCGTCCTAATGTGGTTCTGACTTGGTGAGGATGCAAAATAATATCAATTGAAATTTTTAGTTTGTTTAGTTTTTAATAATATACTATATTTTTGGTCAATAACAATATACTGACTATTTCTATCTTCACGAATGAATAGATATGTGGACATCCGTGTGGAAGACAATACTGAAAGTGCCTCCTTTATTCTTTTTGACCCTCAAGTGTTTCCTATTATAAGGAAACGAGCTGCAGACCTAAAACATTCACTAGATTTGGTAACCAAAGTTTATTTTTGTTGATAATGAATCATATTTTGTCTTCATGAATCATATTTTGTCTTAATAAATTTAGGCTAGTGATGGTGACACATTTTCCGATGAACTTGAACAATTAGTCAAGAGAAGCTGTTTATTCAAATTGGACATAAAATGGTTCAATCTAAACCAGCGCATGAGGGTCTACACAGTAGCAAAACTCACCCAAGATGCAACAATCATTTTTGAATGGTGCAATTCAGTTTGTGATGACATGGTATATTATTATCATTAATGTTATAATCATTATTATTATTGTTGTTATTATTATTATTATTAGCAGAGTTTAACCATATATTAGTTTTATTATCCACTTTTTTTAAGAAATTTATATAATGTTCAAATAGCTAATTCTTTCTTATAGACTACTACCAAGGACAAATCTCCTGTGGAATCGCCTGTCATTGAACCATTCATTGAACTTGATACGGATAGTACAAATTTTCGAGGATATTAAATTTATATGAATTTTCTAGCCCCAGTTGTATTAGATAAACTTTGCAAGCATAAAATTAATCTTTTGTCTTTCTCTTATCCATGTAGAGCTTTGTTTCATCGGTCGATGATAGTGCGAAAGGAGATGAGTTTACCCTCTCTTTAAATAAGCATGTCGTTGTTGACAATAATCCGGAAGCTTTTGTTCATGAAGATTTTCATTCGCAACAGTCATGCACGAAGAATGCAAAAATCAAAGTTGAGAAGATCGACGTTTAGTTCTTTTAATTAAATTGTTGCATTATTACTGTTCGATTATGCACTTGATGTAGTAGACAATTATTCTGGCGATGTTTGTTTTCGTCTTTCGTTTCATGGGATGATTAATTACCAACTATCTTTTGTATTAGCTCTACATTTTCATTAAATATTATTATCTCATCCTATATTATATAGAATGATATTGTCAATATTAAAGATTAGCGATATTATCAATACTGCATCCTAGTAATCTTCTTTTTTAATTTTTCAAGTTCACATATTTTAGCCCTTTTTTACTTCATGTCTTTATTTGCCTAATGAATAATGATGAATTAAATTAATACATTTGAAATGAAATAATAAATTAAGAACTACATTCTATATATAATAATCTATATCTATACTTATATAAAAGCTTAACATGTATTAGAAATATACTATTTATACATTTACTTTTATTTCTCTCTTTTTTTCTTTTAAATTTTTCTGCATTTAATATCCACTAATTTTTCTTATTTTTTATTTTTATTTTCTTATTAAATATGAATATCCACTTGGAAAACATTATAGTGTTTTTTAAACCACTATAAGAATTAACAAATAATTATTAAACCATTTGTTCATGAAAAGGACTTAGGCCCTCTCAGCCCAAATATTTTTGTGTCAAATAATTCTTCTTTTTTTTTCCCTTTTTTTTTTTCTAATTTTTAGCCCTACGCATTATACTGCTTTACCCTAAACCATAAACTTAAACTCAAAACTAAAAAAAAAGAAAAAAAAAAGAAAAGAAAATACCCCAATTTTAACTCTTTGCCAAGACACACGTTTCGAATTTCTCTGTCTAACTGTGATCAGACTCCAATAGAACACTTCTTGCAACCCGTCGCCGCCTTGTCGCCTAACATCAATTCGACCTAATCGCCTAAAGAGTATATGAAAATTCATCCCCCTCGCCCCCTTCTTTCGTTTCCCTCCTCCGTCTACCGCTCGCAACTCGCCACATTGCCCAACGTCTTTGACCAAGCTTTAGATGTGGGATAAATCTATGCACCTAATACTTTATCTAGGTGAATTAAATTCACTTCATGTTTTGGAGATCGACTCGACTCGACTAACAATGGGTAGTAAGGGATGAAAGTTTCATGTTATTTTCTTTATTTTTAATTTTAATGGATTTTGGTAGATTTAAATTTATTCCCAAAAAAATTTAGTTGCTTAATTTTATTTGACTTTTTTTTGTTGGGTCTTCAGTCATGATATTTGGTAGGTCAAATGATCCACATGTGGTGATACATGTTTAGACTCATATTTCTACCTTCAAGATGTTTCATCTTATGCTTCAATCGTTTATGTAGTTGTAGTTTATGTAGTTGTTTAAATAATGAGTATGGGAGCACAAGGACCAAGTGAGGGCTCCTACTCTTATGATTCATCAACATATATATTATAATTCAGTATCTTACTCAGGGCCGGTCCTGGCCCAGGGCAACATGGGCTACGGCCCAAGGCCCAATTTGATGGAGGGGCACCAAGTCACCAACAACCCATATATTATATATAGTTGCTCTATGTATTTATTTAATGTTTAAAATATTATAAAAACAAAGCCCAAATTGAGGGATTGGGCACATGCAGCGAGCCCATGTATTATATAACTAATATGTATCTTCATTTATTTAATATTTAAAATGTTGAAAAAAAAAAGAAAAATTGTAAATATGTTTTAAATTATGGCAAAAATATGTTTTTTTCAATACACTCATAACAAAACCAATTACTAAACTTTAAAAGGGAATTTGAGGTTTTCTTATTCAATTGTGATGATGCTGAACTATATAGACTTTAGAAAATAAAGAATGTGTAATTCAAGTGCCTTTAAAATGTCACTTAACTATATTGTTCAATTTTTTTGGATTTGTTTTCTCCTGCAGTTCATGTAATCATTAAAAATAAATAAATTATTAAAGATAAATTTGAACGTGATACAAACTACAGTTTATAAAATGGGTCCAAGAGTCGCTGGATGTTTTTAATGAAGGTTTGTTTAATGAATGTGTTGAAAATGGGTCCAAGAGTCACTGCTATTTTGCTTAGTTTTTTACTGTTATATTATCAAGGTTGTATAATTATCTATCAATTAAAAAAGAAAATAATAAAAAAACCTTAAGAATGGATGGTGATTTTTATTTTGAGTAATGTTGTAGGTACATAATATTGTATATAGGGGTGTTCGTAACACTCACATTGAGTGCGTGGGACTCACCAAAATCAAGTGAACCCTACTCCATGTGAGTGTTATTTACATCTTTATGTATATTTATTATGTACTTGTAGCATTTTTCTTTTATTTATATTGATGTTTAGCTCAAAGCATAGTAAATAATAATTTAGAATTTACTGCAAATTCAGTGTCTATTTTTTCTTCTTTGTTTTTGTTATTTTTTTTTCGGAACGATAGAGATAATATATAAAAGCACAAAAGTGCAAAAGGAACAAAGTACAAGACCTCAACAGGGTAATCTAAAGGCCCCAACAGGGTAATGAGACAGGGGCCAACGGCCCAAACCAAAAACACACCTAAAAACATACAGGAATAAAGACTGAGAGGACACGCACTAGGCGGCCTAGAGAACTCCAGAAACGAAAATAAAACGAAAATGAAAATCAGAACCACTGCACAATGCCTAGCCTGACTTCATTTCCGAAATAAACCAAAAAACGGACATTAGACGCAAACAACACGAACTAGACTACACACCACGATCAAACACAAAGCAAAACGAGATTAAACAAAATAAACACCTACGAGAGCCCTTCCCACAGCACAAAGCCACACCGAGTACAACCGTGGCAGAGTCAAGCCCAAAATCCCGAACCAGAAGAGACGCCTTACTGAATCGAGGATCCACGGGTTGGCCCAACCCTCGTCCAGACGAACAGACCCCACTATCACCCAGAGAAAAAACATCTGGCCAAACAGAAAGCCTCAGCCCGGCAATTACCGACGACTCCGAGCCAGAGCAAGCAGCCCAACTCGACAATCGCCGACAACCACACCGCACAGCCCCGACCCAACAATCACTGATGACCTCACCATCAACACGCAGCACTGTACCTGGAATTGCCGAATCCCCGCGGCTTGAGCAGAGCGGAACAGCCCGACAACCCGACAATCACTCTCCGCCACACCTCCAAATCAAACCAAAAGTCGCCGGCGACCACTGCAACGGGGCAGGAAGAAGCAATTTGACCGGAACCCATCTCCACCCCAAACCCTAAATTGGAATTTGGGGTCGCAACCCACTCCAAAAGAGCATCGGAGGGCCACCGAATGGACAAAACCGGAGGAGAAACGACCACCCAAACCTTTCTTCCAGCACCAGAGACGGACGCCGGAAGAACAGGGGAAAGAGGCGTGGTTGTATCCCCGGCGAAAAGGAACCCCCTCCCCCGCGCGACGCTACTTTCGGAAAAGGGTTGCGAGGCTCAGGGGAGCCGCCACCCTGCACTCGCCGCGCCCAACCGGGGAAGGCGACGGCTAATCGACGAAATTCACAGGATGGAAGGAATTGATGGGCACCGAGAGAGACGAAGTCGCTTCTTGGTTTTTGTTATTATTATTATTATTTAATTTTTTTAGGCATGGTGATTATTTGATGCATCTAAAATTGTTCTGGAGGCATTATTATTTTTCTATGGAAGGACTAGTGATCATCTTTTAGAAGGTAAAAACGGTTCGAGACATTATCTGTTTGTACTCGTAATGAAATTTCTATTAGATCTTATTTGTCTGCTTTTGTGGTGAAGTTATAATAAAATATTATACAAATTATTGTTTTTAGAAAATGTATTGGACCACTGTTGGTAATTTTTAAAATGTACCATTTTATTTTTTAGAGAAAACAAAGCACTTGGGGCACTTTTTTCTGTATTTAGCCCAGGGCCTACTAATGTTCAGGACCGACTCTGATCTTACTGTAGCATTATTTCTATGGTCTAAAGTAATCGTTCATCTTATGCTTCAATCTTTTATGTAGTTGCTTAAATAATGAGTATGGAAAGCGGTCTAAAGTAATCGTTCATCTTATGCTTCAATTGTTTATGTAGTTGCTTAAATAATGAATATGGAAAGCGCAAAGACCAACAAACATATTAGAATGGAGAAGTTGAAAGAAAAACGTGGAATTTCTCATTCTCCAAGCGATCATATTCCACTTTTGTCAAGTGAGTTTTTAATTATTGTAGATTCTTTTTTGTATGTGAATACATATATTATAAAAGTTTTCCTTTTATTGTAGCTTAGTTGGTATATTTTTTAAAGTTTGATTTTTAGTTGAAGAAGGTTCAACATTAGAAAATTCGTTAGTCATGCAAGAAAGATGAGGAAGTCCTATTTGGATTCTAGACGAGGTACATCTCTATGCATTAACAAAAATGCATTTATGTATTTAAAATTATTTACATTCTATATGCTCTTGTCCACTGTGATATATTTATATTAATAACTCCAATATTACTTAATGTGGATTATCTACCCATTTTTTTAATTATTCATTGCAGACAAGATACCCCTTCAAGAAATTCAATACCCACTATCAGATATTACTAATCGTAGTCATTGTAAGTTTTGTTATCTTTAGAACATTGAACTGCAATAATTTTATTTACTATCGTAAATAAAGTTTCAGTTGATATGTGAAAATTAAACATAGTGTATTAAATTAAGTCATACCAATTTTGGAATCATTGTAGGTGTCCTGCGTTCCAGAGATCAACAAACCCGTGCATCGGGAATTAGCTCATGTGGTATATTTTACTCATTATACTAATGTTTGTTTGAGATATGCCATATGGTATTATTCTATTAAGTTCGTAATTTATACATTAATCACAATATTAGTTGACTGTTACTATTTTGATTAGGTGATAATAGTATATTACATGCTATGCCAACGAACAAACGACAAAGGCTACAAAAAATATTTTGTCTTCTGTTGCTCGGACACTAAACCTTGGTGACGATGATAACATTACTGAATCATCTTTGGACTCAGTTTATGGTAATAATTTTTCATTAATGTGTTTTTTGTTTTTTTTTTTTTTTTTTAATTGAAGTTGTCTTATAGGTTCTGTTTGATAAGTTTAACCTTCTAATGTAGACTTGAGTAATTATATTTCATTATTTTTCTAAATTTATTGCATTATAGACGCACAATATTTATTAAAAAAAAATATTATTTGTTATTTTCATTCAGGATATCAAAATATTGGAGATCCAACTTTTAAATGCCCATTTTGCCATGCAATTTTGTGGTATGAAGAACGTGCTAAGAAAAGTAAGAAACCGAAAAATCCAATATTTTATCTCTGTTGTGAAAAAAGAAAAGTGCAATTACTATTGCTTTGTCCACCACCTCCACCACTGAGAAATCTACTCATATGTCAAGATCAGCGGAGCCATAAATTCCTTGATAATATTCGAGCATACAATAGCATCTTCAGCTTCACATCATTTGGAGGACAAGTTGATAAATGCATCAACAATGGCAATGCACTTTATGTTTTCAAGCTAAAAGGGGCTAACTACCATAAAATAGGGAGTTTACTGCCTGTATCTATGGCTGCACCCAAGTTTTCTCAGTTGTATACATATGACACTGAAAATGAGGTGGACAACGGAATCAATCCAATGAGGTACATAATTTATTAATTCAAATATTCAATAAATTACGCATTGTACTATTTCTCATATGAAATTTTTATAATTTATTTTATCAATTTTCAGTTCTCGACCTAGAAGCAACCAATGCAATCTAGACGCGGAAGTAATCAACGATATAATGAGGATGCTTGATGAACACAACCCCTTGGTCAAGTCCTTTAGATTTGTCAGGGATCGTTTCCAATCCGGTTGTTCCGGCAATCTTAAACTCAGGCTTATTGGTGGAACAGAACTGATGGTAGAGTTTATAATCTTCCTACAACACATGACGTAGCAACTCTCATTGTTGGTGATTTTGACGAGTCCTTTCAGCGTCGAGATATTATTATTGAGACACATTCTGGAAAATTAAAAAGAATAGATGAGTTGCATCCGTCATATCTTCCTTTACAATATCTGTTGTTATTTCCATATGGAGAAGATAGATTAAGAGTTGGGATAAGTCATAGTGTGATGGGTCTACTTCGGGGTCTGAAGTGAACCGGTGGTAATGGGCTCCGATCTGCTCGAACCGTCTCCAAATCGTCCTTGAACCGCCGCGAACACATGCAATAACTCAACACTGGAGGTGTTTCCGGTGAAGAGCCTCCGACGCTCAAGTCAGTATGAAAAAGATGAAGATGAGCTCTGCTCAGTTGGAGCAGCAACTGAGAAAATGAATAATGAGAGTGAAAGTTAAGGTTTCGAGTTACCTCAACTCCTTTATATAGAGGTCCAAACATTTACCTGAAGTACCCAAAAATGCCCTGGCCGACTTACACGAAGTGTCTAAAATGCCCTAGTCGGTTCGCATTCCGTCCACTCCTGAGTCAGCATCCAGATTCCTTCTTATCCCATATGGATTCTCTAACTTGGAGGTTTTCCTATGATACAGTGAAGTGTATAGAAGTCGTCGTAGGTCTCATATGCGCTTCTGGGGGCTTCGTTACGTCAGAAGGTTTTCCTATGATACATTGAAGTGTATAGAAGTCGTCCAAAATGCTTCTTTTTTTAGATGTTGCTGGTCTCGACCTGTGTTGGTCATTTTTTTTGTAAAGGTAGAGACAACTTGATGTGTAATCGACCTTATGAATGCAATATCTATCCATCTTTTCGATTCTCGTGATTGTTTATGCTTCGCATTTCTTCTTATTTCTTCCAACTGCTTTTAGTCGTCATGCGTACTTTTAATATTCACGTCGATGTTTCTTTTGATTGCTCTGAGTTTCCCCAAGTATATTGTCTCGTCTTCTCCCAACTCTTCTTGCGAGCTGGTCAAAGTCGAACAACGATTTTAGCAGCTTCGTAGCTGGTAAAAAGTAAGTTTTTCAACTCGTCTTCTCCCAACCGTTCTTGTGAGCTGGTCGAAGTCGAGCAACAATTTTTAGCAGATTCGTTGCTGGTAAACGTAAGTTTTTCAACTCGTCTTCTCCCAACCCCTCTTGCGAGCTGGTCGAAGTCAAGCAACGATTTTTAGCAGCTCCGTAGTTGGTAAACATAAGTTTTTCAACTCGTCTTCTCCCAACTCCTCTTGCGAGTTGGTCGAAGTCGAGCAACAATTTTTAGCAGCTTCGTAGCTGGTAAACGTAAGTTTTTCAACTCATCTTCTCCCAACCCCTCTTGCGAGCTGGTCAAAGTCAAGCAACAATTTTTAGCAGCTTCGTAGCTGGTAAACGTAAGTTTTTCAACTCGTCTTCTCCCAACCCCTCTTGCGAGCTGGTCAAAGTCGAGCAACAATTTTTAGCAGCTTTGTAGCTGGTTGTACGGGGCTTTCGGGAATGTGGTTCACCTTGTGTGTGGTTTCTTGGTTTTTCGTAATTTGGCTACGATCGTGGGCCTCGTATGGTAGTCGAGATTCCATTCTAAAGATTTTAACTTCGTTTATTTAAATCGACTTCGTAGTCGTAAGCTCCGTAGTTTAGTCGAGATTCTACTCGAAATGCAACTTCGTAGTTGTTTTGGTCAACTTGATAGTGTAAGCTTCGTAGCTTAGTCGAGATTCCACTCGAGACACAACTTCGTAGTTGTTGAAAATCGACTTTGTAGTCGTAAGCTTCGTAGCTTAGTCGATATTCTACTCGAAATGAAGCGTCGTTATTTTAGTCGACTTTATAGTCGTAAGCTTCGTAGCTTAGTCGAGATTCCACTCGAGAAATACAACTTCGTAGTTGTTGAAACCGACTTCGTAGTCGTAGGAGTTAGTCGGCTTCATAGCCGTTTTGAAAAATTTGATTTTTCAGGTAATCATAACAAGATCGACGTGTAAATGTAAACAAACATAATCGAAACATAAACTTGAAATTTATTTCATTACTGAATGCGATTGGTACATTGTTCAGTACAAAAAAGGAGTTTGGAATATTGCCTTAAATATAGAAACGTTTCAGGTGGATCACGTGCCAAGACCGCGGCAGTTGTCGGCCTTCCCCATCTTCGAGTTCATATGCGCCTCTCTCGAGTACTTTTGTGACAGTGTAGGGTCCTTCCCAATTAGCTTCAAACTTCTCGACATGCTTGAGAGCGTCTGCTCGTTTGAGGATGAGATCCCCTACTTTGAATCATCTAGCTCGAACCTTTTTATTGAAGCTGCGCGCATCTTTTGATTATAATCGACAGATCGCACCAAGGCTTCTTCTCGTCCCTCTTCAATCAGGTCGAGGGCTTCCTCAACCATCTACTTATTTTTTTTTCCTCATAGAATGTCAACCTGTGAGAGTTCAAGCCGACTTCGATGGGCAGGAGTGCATCCATTCCGTAAACCATGTGAAATGGAGACTGCCCCGTTGAGCTTCTTAGAGTCGTCCTATAAGCCCATAGGACCGTTGTCAGCTCTTCAACCCAAGCTTCTGATGCCTTCTCCAATCGCTTCTTCAATCCTTGGAGAATGGTTCTGTTTGTTACCTCGACTTGGCCATTTGCCTGAGTGTGCGCAACCGAAGCAAATCGCTGTTTGATCCCCATGTCGAGGCACCATGCCTGGATCCGTTTCCCTTGGAATTGAGTTCCGTTGTCCGATATTAGCACTTTCGGGATTCCAAATCGACAACAAATGTTTTTGAATAGGAACTGTATCATTTATTCTTCTGTAATTCGATCCAAAGGTTCCGCCTCGACCCACTTGCTAAAGTAGTCAACTACGACCACTAAGAACTTCCTTTGCCCGTTCCCATTGGCAACGGGCCTACCAAATCGATTCCCCATTGGGCGAAGGGGATTGGGGAGTTGATTGTCGTCATGTATTCAGCCGGGATGTGGGTGATTTTCCCATGACGTTGGCATTGCATTTCTGGACCAGCTGTTCCGCGGTTGCACGAATTTTAGGCCAATAGTAGCCTGCTCTCAAGGCCTTTCCAGCTAGGGCTCGAGACCCTATGTGTGCTCCACAACATCCTTCATGGATTTCTCTCAAAACTTGGTTTCTCTGTTCTTCGGAAACGCATCGTAGATGGGGCCCGACCAACGACTTCTTATACAAAATCCCATCGACTTCAAAGTACTTGCTGAAATATCAAGCGCCTTATTCCGCCTCTTGTTTGTCTCCTGCAGGCACTCGTCCCTGCAAGAGTTCATGAATCGATTTCCTCCAATCATCCTTCTTGTCGACTTCCATTGTCTCGCTCAGGCCTTGTATTAGGCTTTGAATCTCCTCGACATATTTCATCATCCTATCCTCCTTTATCTTACAATTTCCCAACACCTGTAACACGACGAGTTGTGAGTCAGAGTGTGCCGCGATTTCTGTTGCTCCTCCACTTATTGCGAGTTGGATTCTTTTGATTAGTGCCTCATACTCCGCTTCATTGTTCGAGGCCTTGAACCCCATTCTAATAGCAAAGTCGAGCTGCTCGCCCTCGGGAGACACAAGGACGACTCCCAAACCAGATCCTTTGGCCGCAGAGGATCCATCGACATGCATGACCCATCTCTTTTCTTCTCCCTTGGTGCCTTCTTGGATAAAGTCTGCCAAAGCTTGAGCCTTTATGGCTCGTCTGGGCTCATATCTGATGGAATATTCATTCAAATCGACTGCCCACTTCACGAGTCGACTGAGACAGTAGGTCGAACCAGTGTTTCCCCAAGCTAGAAATTTGTCCTCACTAGTATGGTATGATTCAGAAAATACGGCCTCAACTTCCTCGCCGTTATTACCAGAGTTAAAGCAGCCTTCTCGACTTCAAAGTATCTCATCTCAGCTCCTTTGAGTACTCGACTGGTATAATATATCGGCTGTTGGGAGCCTCATTCTTCTCACAGTAAAATCGAACTCATCGAAACCATTCCCACTGAGATGTACAACACCAATTCGTCTCCGGGCTCAGGTTTTGTTAAACAAGGGTAACTCGCTCAAGAATTCTTTCAACTTTTCAAATGCCACCTGAGCTTCTTCACTCCACACGAAAGTCAACTTCTTCTTGAGTAATTTAAAGAATGGGAAACTTTTCTCCGCGGCCCGAGCAATGAACCTGCTTAGACCAAAAATTAGACCGGTCAGGACTTGTACCCCCCCTATATTTCTTGGTGGGGCCATGTCGAGTATAGCCTTCACCTTTTCCTCGTTTACTTCAATCCCGCTCTCAGTTACAACATAGCCAAGAAATCGTCATGCCTTCACTCCGAAGGCGTACTTACTTATGTTCAGATTCATCCCAAATGTTCTTAGTGTTGTGAATGTTTCTCTTAAGTCGTCAGTGTGTGAGGTCGAGGACCTGGTTTTCACCAGAATGTCGTCTGCATACACTTCCATATTACGCGCGATCTGTGGCTTGAACATTAGATCCATCAGTCTTTGTTAAGTCGCTCCCGCATTCTCGAGTCCAAAGGGCATGACGACATAACAGTATATTTCTTTGCTCGTCACGAAGCTCACTTTACTTTGGTCTTCTGGGGCCAAGGGGATTTGGTGATACCCTTGGGATGCATCTATAATACTCAATAACTCGCAAACAGCTGTAAGTCGACTAGTTGGTCGATTCTTGGTAAGGGATAGTGTAACACCCCGAGTTTTATTAATAAAGGAAAATACTAGCTTTTAGTTTTAAGCTAGCCTTTGTTAATAAATAGTTATGTTCATGTTCAAGATCAAGAAATTCAGTCAATAATACTCTAAGTTCGACTATTAGTCGATATGTTATTCGGTTGGATAACCGAACGAGTTTTCAGATTTAATTTCGATTCATTTAATTAGTTAATGAGTTCGGAATTAATAAGTTAAGGTGACGAATTATTCGAAATATCAATACTCGGATTAACCGTACAAGTCAAGAATGTTCGAATTAATTTTCGAATGTCATTTTTTTATGTTCGGAATAATTTTTCCGATAATTAATTCAGTTAAAGTTCTTACGTCAAGTTCAGTTCTATGTTCGGCGTTAAGTTGAAAATGTATCCGGTTAATTCTATTAACCGAGTCAATTTGAGTCAGATGTATTACACCGTTCATGTAATTAATGTTAATCGAGATTAATTAAGATTAATTGTGATTAATTAAGGTTAATCATGATTAGTTTGATACTAATCGTGATTAATGAGTGTTAATTGTGATTAATTAAATTTAATCATGATTAAAGTTAATCATGCTTAGTTAAGCATTGATTGTGTTTAATTTAGCACCAATCATGCTTAGCCTAGCTTAATTATCGGAAGTGAGAAATGGGAAATTTTAGTGCACGTGAAGTTAGTATATTATTTGAGACATGTGGAAGTTGGTGGTTTCATCTTAGAGATGACTAAGCAAAATGAATGCCATTTTATACTCAACACACGGCAAATGGAAAGGGCCTATTGGCTAAGGAAACTACTTTAACATTTTCACCCAATTCTAGCTAAGTTTCGGCCGTTTATTTATATTTGAAAGTTGGGGAGAATTCAGCACATATGCGTAAGCTATTTCTTAAGCATGATAGTAGAGAGAACCGTGAGTTTTAGATATTAAGGTGATCATACCTATGCAAGGAGAAGAAGCTCACGCATGCACGTAAGGTTTCGAGAAATATCGCACAATCGTCTGAGCAATGGAGAGGGTACTTATATGTTAACTCTCTTTTTATAATTATAAGATTATAATATGTATTATTAAGAAAAGAATTTGCGAAAAATGCGCTCTGATATTAAGGAAAAGCGGGGTGTTACAGATAGTGATCCTTCGGACATGTCAGGTTCAGGTCGCGGAAGTCGATGCACATACGCCATTTGTTTAATGCCTTCCTCACCATTACTGTGTTGGATATCCATTCAGGGAATTAGATTTCTTTGATGTGTCCTGCTCGCAGCAATTTATCTACCTCGACTTCAATAGCTTTGTCGATTTCCACACCATGGTGTCTAAGTCGTTGCTTCACTGGCTTTCTGAGGGGGTCGACATTGAGCTTATGCTCCAAGATTTCATTGTCGATTCCCGTCAATTCCTGCGGGGTGAAAGCGAATATGTCCCTGAACTCCGTCAACAGTGCGACAAGTTGATTTCGCAGCTCGTCTTCCAAATCCTTTCCGACCTTAGTGGTCTGCTCTTTCATCTCCCCAATCTGTATTTCCATTAATTTTCCATGTGGCTCGAGATCACTCTCTCTCGGATTTTTCTCGCTCGGCATTGGTTTCTTCCCTTCTTTGATCTTGGCTCGCTGGTTGGTTTTTACTGCTATTTGGTAGCAGGTTCTCGACAGTTTTTGATCTCCTCGAGCCTCCCCGACTCGATCTCCCACGGAAAACTTCAACTTCATGTAGTAAGTTGACACCTCAGCCTGGAACGTTCAATACTGGCCTTCTGAGGATCACATTGTAGGCTGACTCGACATCGACCACCACGAATCTCACCATTTTGACTTTTCTTAAGTCACTTCTCCAAGGACGACTGCGAGCATGGTTTCACCTAGGGGCGCGACTTCTGAGCCATTGAATCCAAAGAGTGACGTGTGTAGGGGTATGAGTTCAATATCAAGCTCCATCCTTTTGAGGAAATCGTAAAAGATCACGTTTACTGAGCTCTCATTGTCGACAAACACCCTCTACACCTCGTAGCCCGACACTTGGGCAGTTATCATCAGGGCATCGTTATGAGGCCTCTCGACCTCTCCCACATCGGCTGGCCCAAAATTCATCACCGGGTCATTCTCATCGACTTGCTGCACCTCACCCTTTCCATGGCGGCCCCGAGCATACGCCTTTCTTGCTCGATTCGAGTCTCCGTTAATCGATCCACCAAATATCATGTGTATGACTCCCCTTTTCTGAGGGAGTTCCTCCTTTTTTGGTGTTCTCGCCCTCTTGCAAGGACTCCAGCTTCTTTATCTCCATCGACTGGTCCTTTCTCGATCCTTATAGATAAATTCCTTCAGATGCCCTGCTTTGATTAGCCTTTCAATTTCGTCTCTGAGGTGCCTGCAATCGTCGGTGTTGTGCCTATAATCTTTGTGGAATCGACAATACAGGTTGCTTTTGGGCTTTGTTGGTCCATCCTTCCTCGTCCTGGGCCATCTGATGACATTGTCGTGGATCTTCTTTTCCATTACTTTCAATATTCTTGCCTGCGCGGCTGACAAGGGGGTGTATTGAGTCGGCCTCCATCCCCTAGATCGTCCCTCTCTTTCTACCTTCGGGGATCATCTCCTTTCTCCCGACGGGTTTGTCTTTTTATCCTTCATCTCGTTTCGGGGTTCAGTCTTCGCCTTTGCCACTTGTAGGAAGTCGGCTTCTGCTTCTTCGACATTCATGTATTTCGCACACCTTCCCAAGACTTCATCAAAAGTCCTCCCAGGTCGCTTTGCCAGGGAGTTTCTACACAACCCTGGGAGTAATCCTCTAGCAAGTCCTCCTGACTTGATCTCTTCTGTGGCCGAAGGTACGTCGACACACGCCCGTGTGTATCTCACCACATAATCTCGCAATGACTCTTCTTCCTTCTGTTTCATACCTATCATAGTAAGGTACGATTTTCCTAGGCTTTCACGCTTGCAAATTGGTTCAAGAAACTCGAGCTAAACCTCTGGCAGAACCAGTCTTGCGCAGGTCCTCGCAGAGTCGTCAGGAATGCTCGACGTTGAACAAGATCATTGTAACGATGTAACACTGCCATATTCTCAAAACTCCACAAATGCCGAGAGGTCAGTCGACCTGTTATACCAAATATTGAGCTCTCTAAACCCCTGTGGCAAATCGGCATCCAAAATGTGTTGCGAGAAGGAGTGTCCTCTCGAACTCCCTGTTTTTCTCCCCTCCACTCGAGCCTGCAAATCTCGCACTTGAGCCATCAGTTGCTCCAAAGTGTCATTCCTCGCCTGCGGATTAACAGTTCTGACAGAGGACTCTTCCTCGTCTGCCCTCCTACTATGCCTTTCATGGGACTATGTTTGTTGCTCGCACTCAGGGGGTGGTTGCTCGACCCCAGGTTGCTCAGCCCTAGGCTGCTCGATCCTAGTGTTTGTAGTAATTTTGGGCAATTGGTAACCGAGTTACCCGGACTCGGGTCGTTCTCAAAGGAAGGCTCTTCGGAGCTTCGTTCACTATCTAGTCGCCAAATCACACAACCGAAAAGGTCCTAAACATGCTACTCGCAATTTGGGGGTTTGAATTTAAGCTAAACTAATGTACGAAATGAGGGCAATTGAAAGCACTTAACAAGGCAAGAAAAAGCACACAAGAAGACGAGAGAAATCAAGGGGGAAAAAGAGATTTTGGTTCATTGGAGTCTCCATGATCAAACACACATAAATAACCAAACATTGCCATGCTAGATAAAACCCTAGGAAGCTAAACCAAACTCTAGCACAAGACGAGCAAGCATTTAACTCCTAATCACACTTAGTCAAGCATTCACGATCTAAAGATTCAATCTTTTCCTCCAAACAACACAAGCACAATATCAATTTTCATAAAAGCAAACAAAGATATACGAAGTAATGAGGATTAAGACTATGTACCCACTCTTACACGCACTTGGAAGGAGAAACGGAGTCAAAATCTCGAAACTTTACTCGAAAAAATGTCGCCGAAAATTCGCCGGAAAACTTGATTCATAAGCTCCAAACCAAAACATAAAAAAAGAGAAAAAGGAAATAGAGAGGATTTTCCCAACTTAAAAGATGGGAAATGAGGGTTGTCTCCAAAAATACAAAGCATAATGTCTTTTTATAGCTACACCACAAAAACACACTAAAATCATGCACATTTAGTAAAAAACTCGCGAGGTTTCCATGAAATTCGCGAGGTCGAGAGTGGGCAGGGAACTGGGCGCACATGGACACTCGCGTGGTCGCGGAACGGGCCGCTGCTCGAGGGCGTGTGTTGGCCGATGGGCACTGGCACTGGGGCACGGGTGCTGGGGCGCGGTGCGGGCGTGCTGCGGGACACTCACGACGTCGCGAAAATTTCCTCGAGGTCGCGGGCTTGGGAGAATGAAACTCCCGACATCGCGGATTGTTAGGCGAGCTCGCGGGCGCTGGGCAACGTGACCCTAGCGAGCGCGCGGGCGTGGGCGCTGGGTGCGGGCGCGCGGCTGGGCATGTAGCTTGGTCTCGGTGACCCCTTGAAGCTCGGTTCGCTCTAATTTCTCACACACATATTCGATTGACTTGAAACTTCGACCCAAGCTTCCCATATCTCGTTCTCCTCGTCTTGAGATGCGCAAATGGATATCACGACGTAATTAATAATATGCCCGGAACAGCTCAGAAATGGCCCGTGTGGCTCGAACATGGTTCGGACAACTCGAAAATGTCTCGGAAATGGCTCGTCTTCCCAAGATCGAAAAATGTGGACCTAAACAACACCAAAACAAAAGAGAAAACGCGCAAAAATACGAAAACGCTATACAATAACAAAAATACACAAAACACGATAAGATGGACCGGTCGACACAAAAACGAGCCTAAAACTATAAAATAAAACACACAAAACACACGAAAATAACGACAAAAACACAATAAACAACTCCCCCACACTTAACTCTTTGCTTGTCCTCAAGCAAACAAAATAACAAGTAATTCAAAAGGAGAAATCGAACGGTCCAAAATTAACAAACATTCATCATGTAACTCTCATTATCATCCGGTTATTCACAAAACTCTACTCAAATTCGAGGGTACGGTTCCCACATATGAACTCAACAAAATAAAAACAAGCCCAAGTTATTCAATCATGATTCACTCAAGTCAAGCTCCCTTTTTACAACAAACACGTGCAAAAAACTATAAATGGTCAACTCAATATACAAGATGATAAAAACGAGACCATGAGCCAATTCCCCATTTTCTTTTCAATTTTTTTTTTTATGAGTTACTTTTTTCAAATGAGAGCCGTTAGGATAATTATTACCTAGGTTTATCCTCGGGGGTTATCCCCGAGATTCTTAGGCCGGTTTCTCGTACTCCTTAACCCGGTTTATCTAGAAGACTAACCGAGCCAAGAGGAGCCTAATCCTTTCGACTCTGACGAACTCACTTCCGTGAGCTTCTCTTTCCAAATGAAGTTTCCGGACGAGATGATCTAGGTTTAACCTTGAGGGGTTTCCTCGAGTTTCCTAAACCGGTTTCCCGGGCTCGTTATCCCAATCCACGTAGTGGCTCGGAATAAGAGGAGCCTAATCCGTACTTCCTCGCGAACTCACATTTTATTTCTTTCTTTTTCTTTAGGGGATGGCGCACAAGAGTACATCACATACAATATCATAGTCATAACAATCCAATAAAGACATAACTCGAGTGTATAGCATAACACGTTTACACATCATCAAGCACAAGGCAAGAATGACCAAGATCATCAATCAAGAACGAATGAAGGACAAGAAAGTTTCGTGAATCCACATATGAGTTCCAATGCCAACAAATAATCATCTCATTTAATGAAATCCGTCAAAATCATTGAGCACATAAGCATGCGAGTTAATAATGAAAATGATCGACAATCTAAACTAGCCACTTAGTCATTTGCACTATTGGACTCACATCAAGTCTCATATGGGAAAATCTACTCAAAACACAATAAAAACAAACAAAACCGGTCCACGACTCAACAAAAATGAAAAATAAGCACCGAAAATAAGAGAAATGACGCCTAAGCATGCATAATCACGAAAATCCCTCCCCCACACTTAAAACAAAGCGATGTCCTCATTGCTTGAACCAAAAAAAGCATAGGAAAGAGCACGTTGACATACAAGCTCATGCGATCGAAAAAATAAAACATAATATATACAAACGAGAATACGAAAAGAAACACATAGAACATAAAATAAAGAGAAAAAGAAAATAACAAAGGGAAAAGAAAACGCGTACTCTACACGGTGGTGCACCACCATGTGTCTAATGGTGTTCGTCCGGTGGGAATAGAGCAAATCATCCGAAAGCCATCGAGTGATGAACAAAGCCATCCGAATGATTGAACAATCAAAGCGTATCGACCATGAGCCATCTGGGCACTATGACATGCAAAATACAAAAGGATCCCGTCCGGCGGCTCTGAGTAAAGGCCACATGTATGCGTCTCGGAGAGATAATAACCGGGAATCCACAAACTCGACGAAGAAACATGTATGCTTGAAAGATCAAAATTCGGGCATCTAGCCCCTCTCAAGTCAACATACGACCACAAACTCAACCACATACCCAATAACATATGAATATTTCAAAACCACGCGCCACGAGCATCACAATCCTCAAATAATCAACAAAATCTCCCAACGAACCTCAACATCGAAAGACAATCACCAAAATCCTTATCAATATAAGCTCTCGAAGTCCCGATACACCTCCCTCACACTTAGCATAAATCACCCCCAACTCAATAAAATCACGCCCAATTC
>CACSLK010011204.1:0-15438 GCA_902706635.1 Striga hermonthica | reverse complement strand
GATTTGGAAGCGCGTGCGCACCGGCCATACTACTGACACCCTGGCCCCGAGGTCCTCCTCTTTGCTCGTGGCCCCGGTGAATGAGGTAGTTGATCGCCTCGAGGGCGCACTCCTCGAGGACGACCGCAAAAGCGCTGGAGTCACTCTACCAGAGGTTGGTGACCAGCTTGTACAATGGTTTGCCCAGGTATTGCTCGTCCTGTACTTGCTCTGATCTCTTTTATCATCTTTCCTTGTTATATATATATATATATATATACTGAACTGTTATGTTTTCTATGGTTATAGAGCTTGGTTAAATTTCTACCTTAGGCCAAGGAGGCTCAAGACAGCTCTGGGAAATCCATAAAAAAGCTCGAGGACGTCCTTGGCTCTCTGCAGGATAAAAATGCATCCCTCCTACCCCATCAAAATAAACTCCGCGAGATGCAAAAAGACAAAGCTCTCGCAGAGAAAGATGTCGTCCTCGCGGTGAAGGAGGTAGCAGTGGCGGAGAAGGAGGCCACTCTAAAAGAGAAAGAGGTGGCGCTCGAGCAAGAGCGGGCTGCTCGAGCTGAGGCGAAGGCTGCTTGGGTACAAGCAGAGGCTGGTCGAGCATAAGCAGAGGCTGCTCGAGCCGAGTTGGAGGCCACCCTGGCCAAAGAGAGGGTTGCTCACACCCGTCAATGCAAACGTTACGTTGATGCCGCTGCTCTTCGAGCTCAGCAGGCTACTACAACTGGGCAACTCTTCCTTCAAGAGTACTGCGCACAAGTGGTGGTTGACTTTATGCAGTCGCCACAATTTTTTAAGGAAGTCCGAGATTTTGGGGTGGACTGTTTCCTGTTTGCCCTGCAGAAGGTGGGCGAGCAAGTCGCTGAGGATGAATTTGAGCAACTCGACCCGGGGACTATCTGGAACACCTTACCTAAGGTGCCCTCTAGCTTTCATGGTGATACCAACTTACCGCTCGAGCATGAGTGGTGGTCGGGGCTGGTTGAGAGAACCTTGGCTCGATCTGAGACTTTAAAGAAGACTTATGCTCTGCCCGATGGCGTGACTCCTCCAACTACCATGTTGGTAGCACTGGCCGAATCTATCCGTCAACGTTCGCTTAATGAGGCCTGCGATTTAACCTTTGGGACTAGTCCACCGCTCGAGCAGCATGCCTCCTCCAGCAATGCTGACTACACCGCTCTTGACTCCGTCGCTCCTCCTCCATAGCTTAGCTTTGTATTTTTGAATTTTAATGAACCTTGTATTTTGATAAAATTTTGTAATTTCTCGTAATGAAGATGTTTTGCGCGATCCCTTTCTTGTATAACTGCTTTGTATTTCTGCGTTTCTCCATCTTTTTTCGTAATGCAACTTGGTAGTATCGTATAACTCCTTAATTGGGTGGTCGAAACAAACCTTAAGTGAGAGTTGAACAGAACCTTAAGCGAGAGTTGAACCAAACCTTAACGTACAATAGGCACATTTATCTTCTTTAGAATTTGAGTCGCAATCTTAACAAAGTTTGTACGTCTAACCTTTAACACATGCCCACCTTCAGAGGTGGTCGATACATGCGACCATCCAGCCTCATGGCCTTAAACATGATGGGTTTTGAATTTTAAGCACATGCTGGCCTTCAGAGGTTGTTGACGCATGTGACCATCTAGCCTCATGGCCTTAAACATGATGAGATTTGATTTTGAACAAATGCCCACCTTTAGATGTGGTTGATACATGCGACCATCCAGCCTCATGGCCTTAAACATGATGGGTTTTTAATTTTGAACATGTGCCCACCTTTAGAGGTGGTCGATGCATGTGACCATCCAGCCTCATGGCCTTAAACATGATGAGCTTTGATTTTGAACACTTGCCCACCTTTGGAGGTGGTCGATGCGTTCGACCATCCAGCCTCATATCCATAAACATGATGGGTTTTGATTTTTGCGCTATTGTGCTCCTTATTGATGTATATGTCTTCGCGCTCTTTCGCTCAGGCCGTAAACATGGCGGGTTTGCTCGATTAAGTTCCTCGTTAATGTCCGCGTCTTTGTGTTTCTCAACCCAGCTCGAAGGCCTTAGTCATGGTAGAATTTGCCTTCGCACTTGCCCACTCAATCAGAGGAATGTTCCAAACAGGAGGCTACCCAACTCGAAAGCGTGAGTTTTCGACCAACCTACCCATCCCAATGGGTGTTCCATACAAGCAACCACCCAGCCCGAAGGCCTTATTCATGGTGGAATTTGTCTTCGCACTTGCCACCCAATCCGAGGAATGTTACAAACAGGAGGCCACCCAGTTCGAAAGCGTGAGTTTTCGACCAACCTGCCGATCCTAAGGGGTGTTCCAAACAAGCGACCACCCAGCCCGAAGGCCTTATTCTTGGTGGATATTGTCTTTGCACGTGTCCACCCAATCCGAGGAATGTTCCAAACAAGTGACCACCCAACCCGAAGGCCTTATTCTTGGTGGATTTTTTCTTCGCACTTACCCACCCTATCCGAAGAATGTTCCAACCAGGAGGCCACTCAGCTCGAAATCGTGAGTTTTTGACCAACCTGCCCATCCCAAGGGGTGTTCTAAACAAGTGACCACCCAGCCTGTAGGCGTTATTCCTGGTGGAATTTGTCTTCGCACTTGCCCACCCAATCCGAGGAATGTTCCAAACAGGAGGCCACCCATCTCGAAAGAGTGAGTTTTCGACCAACGTGCCCATCCCAAGGGGTGTTCCAAACCAACGACAACCCAACCGAAGGCCTTATTCCTGGTGGAATTTGTCTTCGCACTTGCCCACCCAATCAGAGGAATGATCCAAACAGAAGGCCACCCAGCTCGAAAAGCGTGAGTTTTCGACCAACCTGCCCATCCCAAGGGGTGTTCCAAACAAGTGAGTACCCAACCCGAAGGCCTTATTCCTATTGGAATTGGGCTTCGCATTTTCCCACTAAATCTGAGGAATGCTCCAAACAAAAGGCCACTCATCTCGAAAGCGTGACTTTTCGACCAACCTGCCCATCCCAAGGGGTGTTCCAAACAAGTGACCACCTAGCCCGAAGGCCTTATTCCTGGTGGAATTATTCTTCGCACTTGCCCACCCAATCCAAAGAATGTTCTAAATAGGAGGCCACTCAGCTCGAAAGCGTGAGTTTTCGACCAACCTGCCCATCCCAAGGGGTGTTCTAAACAAGCGACCACCCAGCCCGAAGGCCTTATCCCTGGTGAAATTTGTCTTCGCACTTGCCCACCCAATCCGAGGAATGTTCCAAACAGGAGACCACTCAGCTCGAAAGCGTGAGTTTTCGTCCAACCTGCCCATCCCAAGTTCCAAAGAAGCAACCACCCAGCCCGAAGGCCTTTTTCCTGGTGGAATTTGTCTTCGCACTTGCCCACCCAATCTGAGGAATGTTCCAAACAGAAGGCCACCCAGCTCGAAAGCGTGAGTTTTCGACCAACCTGCCCATCCCAAGGGGTGTTCCAAACAAGCGAGCACCCAGCCCGAAGGCCATATTCTTATTGGAATTTGGCTTCGCACTTTCCCACTCAATATGAGGAATGTTCCAAACAGAAGGCCACTCATCTCGAAAGCGTGACTTTTCGACCAACCTACCCATCCCAAGGGGTGTTCCAAACAAGCGATCACCCAGCCCGAAGGCCTTATCCCTGGTGAAATTTGTCTTCGCACTTGCCCACCCAATTTGAGGAATGTTCCAAACAGGAGGCCACTTAGCTCGAAAGCGTGAGTTTTCGTCCAACCTGCCCATCCCAAGTTCCAAAGAAGCGACCACACAGCCCGAAAGCCTTTTTCCTGGTGGAATTTGTCTTCGCACTTGTCCACCGAATCCGAGGAATGTTCAAAACAGGAGGCCACCCAGCTCAAAAGCATGAGTTTTCGACCAACCTGCCTATCCCAAGGGATGTTTTAAACAAGCGACCACCCAACACGAGGGCCTTATTCCTGGTGGAATTTATCTTCGCACTTGCCCACCCAATCCGAGGAATGTTCCAAATAGGAGGTCACCTAGCTCGAAAGCGTGAGTTTTCGACGAGCATGTCCATCCCAAGGGGTGTTCTAAGCAGGCCACTTCCAATCAAATGAATTTAAACATCCTGTCATCCATATCATACCAACATGCCAAATGTATTGTAAGAAAACGAAATTCCATTAGTATTGAGCAAACTTGCAAGTTACATAATGTTCAACTTTCCAAACTCCCAAGAAAAAAGAAAAAAAATTCATACATAATATTTTTGCAAATTAGCAATGTTCCATGACGACCTTGCTAGCGATCGTCCTTCAGCGTCCTTTAGAGAGTATGCTCCTCTGGCATGCACCTTCTCGACCAGGTATGGTCCTTCTCAATTCGGCTCCAGTTTTCTTGTGTGCATCAGCACATCAATCCTTTTCCATACCAAGTCGCCCACTTGGAATCTGTGAACTTTCACCTTCTTGTCATTGGCTGCTCGCATCCTTTGTTTGTATGCTTCTACCCTGATCGACGCCTTTTCCCGAAGTTCCTCGATTGTGTCCAAGTCCGCTATCATTAGATCTTAGTTTTGCTCCTGGTTATACGTGCTCGATATCTGTGATAATAGCTCGTCCTCGACCGGCAACAATGCTTCCATCCCATACACTAGACTGAAAGGGGTCTCTCTTGTTGTCGACCTCGGGGTGGTGCGGTATGCCCAAATTACTAAGGTTAACTCATCAACCCACGCCCCCGAGACCTTTTCCAGCCTTGTTTTCAGCCCATTCAGTACGATCCTGTTGGTCACCTCGACCTGTCCATTGGCTTGCAGATGAGCAACTGAGGCAAAGTATTGCTCGATCTTCATATCCTCACACCATGCTCAAATCCGCTTGCCATTGAATTGAGTTCCGTTGTCGAACACCAACACCTTGGGGACTCCGAACCTGCAGCAAATGTTGTTATATAAAAAGTTGAGAACTTTGTCCTCCGTGATTTTTGCCAAGGGTTCGGCCTCCACCTACTTCATGAAATAATCCACCGCCACGATCAAGAATTTTCTCTGCCCAGTTCCATGCGGCATCGGCCCCACCAGGTCAATCCCCCACTGAGCAAATGGTATTGGGACGCTCATTGTTGTCATCGCCTCCGCCGGCAGGTGGATCAATGGGCCATGCTTCTGGCATTGTAAACATCTCTTCACTATCACCCTGGCATCCTCCTTCATCGTCGGCCAGAAATATTCTGCCCTCAGGATTTTTGCCACCAAAGCCCCTGATTTGCTATGTTCACTGCAGCACCCTTCATGCACTTCCTTCAGCATGTATTGACCCTCTTCTTTGGTCACACACCGCAGATGCAGTCCAACACTTTTAAAGAATGTCTTCATGCTCGAAAAAACCTCCTCACCACTTTTATCGCCTCCTCTTTCAACTCCATAAGGATTGGGGCTCTCCAATCCTCGACCTCCTTGATCTCAACTACCTCTGCCTCAACCACACTCCCATTCAAATGTAACAAATTCACACTTCTACTCTTACAGTCCCCCAGGCTCTGGGCAATCTTCGACAGTAGATCTGCTCGACCGTTCTCTCCTCGAGGAATCTGTATCAGCTCAAATGAATCAAACTACTCTCTCAACTTCTTCATTTTATTAACATATTTCTGCATCCTATTCTCCTTAACTTCAAACCCCTCCTGGAACTGCCCGAGGACCAATTGAGAATCAGAATACACATGTACTTTTCGAGTTCCTCCAGATATAGCTAATTGCAATCCTTTGATTACCGCCTCGTACTCAGCCTCATTATTGGATATTTTGAACCCCACCTTAGACGTAAACTCCAAGTTATCGCCCTTAGAGGAAATAAAGACGATTCCCAATCCCGCTCCACTTTTCGTCACTGATCCATCCACAAATAATTGCCAAACTCCTCTAGATTCTTCCTCCACCTTTGTACCCTCCTGAATAAATTCTACCAGCACATGTGCCTTAATAGCCCTCCTTGGCTCATATATCAATGAATACTCACTCAGCTCGACTGCCCATTTTACCAATTGACCAGAAACTGAGGGTCGCCCGAGCGTCTCTCCCAAAGGCATGTTCGTCCGTACCTTCACCTTGTGATTCAAGAAATAAGGCCTCAACTTTCGAGCAGTTACGACCACCACCAAAGTGCACTTCTCAATCTCTGAATATCTCATCTCGGCTCCCTACATCACCCGATTCATATAATAAATGGGAAATTACCCCACTCCTTCCTCCTGCAACAGCAGAGAGCTCACCACCCTCTCTCCAATTGAAAATGTACAACATCATTTCCTCTTCTTGAATCGGTTTAGCCAACAATGGCAGGTTGGCTAGCACTCCTTGTAACTCCTCGAATGCCCGCTGAGCCTCATCCGTCCATTGAAACTTCACACTCTTCTAGTGTTTTGAATAATGGGCTGCTCTTCTCTGCCACTTTTGAAATAAATCGACTCAGCCCTGCAATTCATCCAGCTAAGATCTACACCTCTTTGACACTCGTCGGCGATTTCATTTTCATCACCACTCGCACCTTCTCCGGATTCAGCTCAATCCCCCTTTTGGTCACCAAATATCCCAAACATTTTCTTGATTTTACCCCAAACGAACATTTTGTTGGGTTCAACTTCATCCCATACCTCCTCAATGCTAAGAACATCTCCTTCAAGTCTCGTACATGATCAATCTCCTCCTTGCTCTTCACTAGCATATCGTCCACGTACACCTCCATATTCCTCCCCAATTGCTCCTTGAAAATCTTATCCACCAACCTCTGATACGTGGCACCCGAATTTTTCAAGCCAAGCGGCATCACCACGTAACAATAAGTTCCCCGGCTAATCATGAAGCTTACCCTCTTCATATCCTCTCTCTCGCCAATGGGATTTAGTGATACCCCTGAGAGGCATCCATCAGACTCAACAACTCACATCCAGCGGTTGAATCGACCAACTGGTCGATCCTAGGCAGCGGGTACAAATGTTTCGTGCACGCTTTGTTCCGATCCCAAAAATCGATGCACATTCTGTATTTCCCCTCGGCCTTTGACACCATCACCGTATTCGATAACCATTCTGAAAATTGAATCTCCTTGATATACCCCGCACCCAACAACTTCTCAACCTCTTGCTCGATAATTTTATCCATCTCTGCCCCATGGTGCCTCGTCTTCTACTTCACCGGCCTCACACTGAGGTCGATGTTCAGACGGTGTTCGATCACCTCTGCACTTATCCCTGTCAACTCCTCTGCTGTATAGGCAAAAATATCAGCAAACTCCCTCACCAATCTAATGAACCTCGACTTGATTGGCTCCTCTAGTTCTTTCCCTATTCTAAACTTTCTCTCCTCACAACCCTCTACCATTTAGATTTCCTCGACATCCTCGCCGGGCTGGATATCCACCTTTTCCTTACCCTTCTCCACTCTCTGCCTGTCCTCCTTTGACCTCGACCCGCCTGGTCGACTAATCTCTTCCTCTTTCGACTGAGCTTGCCTTTTCACCAATTGCCTATTATTACTCACCGTCGTCTGGTAACAGCTCCTCAAAGTGAGTTGATCCCCTGGGATCTCGCCAACGTTTTCACCCACATGATACTTGATCGTCATGTGGTACATCAACACGATCGCCTGGAAGGCGTTCAAGCTCGTCCTCCCCATAACGATATTATAAATGATTCTGCCCCCCACAACTACGAATCTCACCATTGGTACTTTCCTCGTCACTCCTGATCCCAACGTAACCGGTAAACTAACCTCGCCCATCGGCATGACTTCGCCCCCATTAAAACCATAAAGGGTTGAAGCCACTGGCTTCAACTCCATGTTCAACTCCTTGTTAATCTGCACAAAACAATCATAAAAAATCACGTCTACCAAACTCCCGGTATCAATGAACACCCTCTTCACATTGAAACCCACCACCGCCGTTGTAATCACTAAATCATCATTATGTGGCAACACTACTCCCTCATCATCCTCCGCTTTGAAACTCATATCCAGCATGAGAGCGGTAATTCTGATCTCCTCTCTCTTCCTCTTTACCGCTCGAGCATGCTCCTTCCTGGCATTGTTTGAGTCACCATCTATCGGCCCTCCTGAAATCATATAGATCGTCCCCCTTTTCAATGGTTCCTCACCTCCTCGCCCTCATTTATCTCCGTCTCCGCCTTTGCTTTTTCCCTCAACCATCTCTTCCACCTCTTGACTCATCATCCCCCTACTCATCTCGATCGCTTATGTCCTCTGAATCCTCTCAACACCACCTCTTTCCATTCTCCTTTTCTCTATCATGATACACAAACTTATTCAAGTGCTCTGCTCGAATCAATCGCTCCATCTCGTCCTACAAATGCCCACAATTCTCCGTGGTATGGCCATAATCCCTATGGAACCGACAATAAAGATCTGACCTGGGACGAGTTGGACCTGTAAACCTCGTCTTCAGCCACGTCACATCCTCACTCTCCATTTTCTACTCCATTGCCTCGAGCACCTCCCCCACGTCTTTCCTCAAAGGTGTGAAATTGTGATACCTCTGCTGCTCGAATAGAAATGGCCTCCCCTGCCATCGATCATCTCGCTTTGCTTGCTTCAAATCTCGCCCATCACTCCTGGTCCATCCTCCCTTCGATCCACCCCGCCTGGCGAACTCCTCCTAGGTGACCTCCCTCTCGGTGGGCTCTTTCTCTTCTTCGGCTCTGGTCGAGAGACTCCCTCCAGCTTGGCAAACTCTGTCTCCATCTCCTCCAGATTGATATACTTCTTACACCACATTTTCATACAATCGAGCAGTGGTCTTTTCCAACCTAGTTCAGCAGGGCCCTACTCGAAGACTCCTTATCAATCCACCCGCCTTTACCTCATCAGACGTCGAATGCACCTCCAAATATGTTTGATTGTATCGAGGCACATACTTTCTCAATGATTCTTTCTCCCCCTGCTTCATCACCATCAGGGTCAATATCTTTTCTCTTGAGCTACTGTGCTCGAATACTGATTAGTGAGCTTGCTGGAAAAATCCTTGAAGTCAATGATCGACCCCGGGGTTAACTGATGAAACCAGTCAAGTGCTTCTCCCCGCAAGGTCGATAAGAAAGCCCTGCAACAAAAAAAAAAAAAAATCAGAATATCCATGCAACACCGCAATATTTTCAAAAGTTCTCACATGCCTCGACGGGTCATATGACTCATCAAACACCAATTTGGTCTCCCTAAAATTGTTTGGCAAAGGTGCAACCAAAATCTCACTCGAGAAAGGGTGTCCTCGCGCCCTCCTGTCCTGCCTCCCTTCGACCTTGTCCTGCAACTGCGCAACTGCTCTGCCATTCTATCCATCGACCGATACCACACATCTCCTCCATCTCCATGACTAGACACGTCCTCCTCCTGTCCCCCTTCCACCGTGGTCGGCACGGTCGCGGTGTGAGATGTGTAGTTTGCGACTTGTTGAACCACCTGCGCCGCCGCGGCCGCTACCATCCTCTGCATCTCTTCCCTGGTCATCGCCACCACATGCCGTCCGGGAACCTAAACGCCCGCCTGCGGTAGTGCTCCTCCTTGCACAGTCGGACCATCGGGTTGCACTCCTACTGGATTTGGCTGAGACGACAGTGGCATCGCCGCCGCAGCTGCTGCGAGAGCTTCCTCGGCACGGCTGGAGCCCGCACCTCCTTTAAGAACCGTCCCGGTAGATCTACACCTTGGAGAACAGGCGTAGGAGTGACCAGTGTTTGCGAAAGGCCAGAGAAACCTAGAGGAGAGCCATGCCTCAACGGCCTGGTCGTCGTCCAAGCCTCATCAAACAACGACTGTAAGTTGGTTCTGGGAATTCCGTCCGCCATAGCTACCAAGCTTAACAACTCCGATCACCGCTTTTTGAACGAAAGGTCCCCACAGTCGGGTGAGCGTCCTGGCCAATTTGTAATAGACTGCCTCTCGTCCTCGTCGGTGGAACGCCAGAAACCTGCAAACAACTCTCACACTGGGGGGTTCTCCGGTGAAGAGCCTCCGATGCTTAAGTAAGTATGTGTATATGTTTTGCTATAGTAAGTATGGAAAATTGTGTGTTAAGGAAGAAAGGCTCACCCCTCTTTAGGATGAGATACCTGACTAGACTTGGTGAGCTGGCTGCCCCAGCTGCTTGTCCGTACTCTGAACGCATATGAACGAGGTGGCGTTGGGAGTCGTCAGAGGTGGTTGTCACTGTCAACCAATGCATTCTCGTCACGTGTCCTCTGTACATAGGGTGATTATTCCCCTGAATGTACCCCTGAAATTCGGTTAGAGGCTCTTACATGCGCCTGTGACTAGGTCAATCTCCAGAATACCGCCAATCCGTAAGGTGGTTCATTTATTGAGGTCGATTCAACCCACTCGACTTCTCGACTGCTTAATTGCTCGAATGGTCGATCTTTCAGCTATTTGTGATATGTTGTATGTCCTAGAGTCCTTAAGGTTTTATCTTCAAGGTGCTCGACCGTCATCATCTTGCCCGATTACCGTAGATTGGTTCGGCCTCCTCGCCGTACAACCCCTTCAACTGGTTCAGCATACCGGTTTACCCTTGTGGGTATAATATCCTATATCACTACCGAAAATTTGTGAATGACTATGAGAACATTGCCAAGACTCTAACCAAGATGACCAAGAAGGGTGGATTCAAGTAGACTGAAGGTAGTAAAGAGGCGTTCGAGAAGCTGAAGGGCGCAATGACTACGACGCCTGTGCTCGTAGTGTCAAGGTTCGACCTCTTGTTCAAGGTTCACACGGACATAAGCGACGTAGGTATAGGAGAGGTACTAGTGCAAGAAGGATGTCCCTTGGCTATTCTCAGCAAGGCTCTACGCACGACTCGACTGCGACAGTCCGTGTATGTGAAAGAGATGCTGGCGGTAATAGAAGTTGTGCAATGTTGGGGGCCCTATCTATTGGGGCAATGCTTTTGAATTGTGACCGACCAACAGCAACTCAAACATTTACTCGAGCAAAGGATCGTGACGTCCGAGCAGCAGAAGTTTTTCTCGAAGCTCATGGGCTTCCACTTCTAGATAGTCTACCGACCGGGTTGACAAAACGTCGTGGCAAACGCACTCTCCCGACGAACGGATGTAGCCGAGCTCCAGGCCATCACCGGACCAACATGGGCCGTATGGGAGGAAGTTAGCAAGGTGCAAGAAGAAGACTCCCATTGCTAAGACTTGCGTAGGGTAATTGAGGCAGGCGACGCTGTCGTCGCCGGCAATGAGCAGCACAACGGCCTACTACTCCATCGAGCTCGAGTATTCGTGCCCGACAGTGGGCAACTCTGTGAGAGGATCATGCATCACTTCCACGACTCGAAGATTGAGGGACACTCGTGATTCTACTGTACGTGGATGAACATGGCCAATACCTTCTTTTGGCTAGGGCAGCAGGGCACGGTCTGAGAGTATGTCGCACGCTGAAACGAGTGTCAGCGCACCAAAGCCGATGCGAGATGACCGAGCGGGCTACTGCAACCATTTCTGGTGCCCGAGATTATCTGGGAGGATATCACTATGGACTTCATCGTAGGGCTGTCAATCTTTAATCGATTCAATAGCGTGATAGTCGTAGTAGATCGACTTACGAAGTTTGTGCACTTCATACCCATTACGCATCCCTACACAGCGAAATCCATCGCTAAGCTATTCATGGAGTATGTTATGAAGTTACATGGGGCGCCACACTTGATTGTCTCCGACCGAGATCGGATCTTTATGAGTAGCTTTTGGTCTGCATTTTTCAAGCTACAAGGAACCAACCTATCAATGAGCTCAGCATATCACCCACAGACGGATGGACAAACTGAAGTGACCAACCGAATGCTGGAGCAGTATTTACGGTGCTATGTGCACCAATTTCCGAAGAAGTGGGAGAATTTCCTACCGTGAGCTGAGTATTGGTACAACACGATGTATCATGGTTCGACCAATATGATGCATTCGAGCTTGTGTATGGGCGCTAGTCGCCAACGATCATAAGCTACTTGAAAAGAGGTGCAGTCAACGACAAAGTAGGTCGAGAACTTGAGGAGCAAGACTTGATTTTGCGCGAATTAAAGAAAAATCTGGAAGGCTCGATCAACTGCATGAAGCTCTTTTAGGACGGCAAGAGGTGAGAGAAGAGTTTCGAGTTGGGCGACTCTGTCTACTTGAAGCTACGGCCGTTTAGGCAACGCACGATGGCACAAAGGGCGGCCACCAAGCTAGAGGTGCGCTATTATGGGCCATTCCAGATTCTGAAGCGCATAGGCCAAGTAGATTATAGCCTAGAACTGCCGGAGAGCTCGCACATCCATCTGGTCTTACATGTCTCGCAGCTCAAAAGAAGTTTAGGAGAAGCACACAAGTGGTGCGAGGAACTACCGGCGACCGCGGCCGATGGAAGGACCATAGTACGACCAAGCGGTGCGATTGAGTATCGCAAAGCGGGTCGTTATCGTTGGGAATATTTAGTTGAGTGGGAAGAGCTACCGCCAGAGGAATCCACATGGGAGGACCTTGATGAGATGCGCGATCAATTTCCAGATTTCTTCCTTGAGGACAAGGAAACACTTGAAGGGGACGGGAATGATGCGAATGTGGCTAGGCATCTCAAGAATGCCTCGATTCGTGCCTATCATGTGTAGAAAAGGCTAGCGCAAAGGTCGGGCGAGATGCAGGTCATTGAGCGAGACGTGTGTGGGGCGCGCACAACAGGAAAGCAGGCGTCGACGGACGTGGACGCGCGAACAGGGTGCACATGCATCGAGAGGTGGCACGCGGACGACAGTAGCAACAAGCGTGGGCACGAAGGGTGCGAGCAACGGAACGAATCGCATGCAACTAGCCTGTGAGGCCTTAGTCCTCGAGGAAAGCAGAGTGGAAGGTGGGGCGATGCGCGCGATGGGACCGCAGCGGGCAATAGCGCGGGAGGCACGCGTGACGGTTACGCACGCGCAAAGGGAGACGGCGACACCCTACTCCTCGAGGATTGCGACAAGACGCGTGGGCAAGCGGTCTAAGGCAGCCGCTAGGGCTTTAGCTTGGAGTGCAAGATAAAACTACTTAGAATCCTTAGATATTTAGTTTTCTTATTGCTATATGATATCTAGCTTGTTTAGGTTACTTAATATTTTATTGTTTTATTTGAGATATAGCTAGATTAGGACTAGACATAGTTGACGCCTATATAAAGGCCCTTCCTCTTGTTATTTTGATTCATTCATAAATTAATACAAAAATCCGAACTTATGTTCAAACACTTTGCCTTAGATTTCTTCTTCATTTCTTTTGCAAGTTTATCGTTTAGAGGGGTGCGGTTTGTAAAACTTTGAACACTTATCGTCGGTTTCATGCACGAGTGTGTGGCTGATCGACAATCAGGACACATGGTTTCATCACCCAGGCAGCACGCGCACCCATCCATGCAATGTGCATAGGCACAGTGCATGCACGACAGCGCACTACAGCACCCAATCGGCCTCGGGTCATGCCCTGCAGCACGCATGAGTGCCCCATGCCCTCAGGGTCGCCCGATAGTGCCCGAGGGGCACCAACGCGCCAAGCCACGCGCGGTAGTGCATCTCCGCATCCAGTCGGGTCCAGGAGTGCCCAGCAGCACGCTAGAGCCACAGTCGACCTTGGCCCTGCCCAGCAGCGCCCGAATGGCCCAATTGTGATTTGTCCGCGCCCAGCAGCGCCCTAAACCGTGCCAACAATGCCCAAGATCGAGCTCGGTCGCACCAGCAGTGCCCAGCGCCACGCCAGGGTACCAGCAGGCCCGGCGCAGGGCTGAGCCCGGTCAGTCCAAGCCGGTGGCCCGACCAGTCAGCGAACCAGCCAGTTCGACCGGCGGTTCAAGTCAGTTATTGTTCGAGTATTTCATCCCGAATTTTATTCTGAAATTTGAATAATTTGCCAAGATAAATCAATTTAGTATGAGTATATCAGTATATTTCTTGACTTAGGACAATTTCCAGAATCCAAGAGTGTTCTGGTGAATTAAAAAACTTTACGAGCACCTTAACGTGTTTGTTTCAAATTAAGATTTTTGAATGAGATTAAAAGTAAATGAAAAATTGTTTAGCATATGACAATATCTCATTATGTATAAAGGCATTTCGAGCAAAATACTTAGCATATTTAAATTAATTATGTACAGCTTGAGGAGTCGAGACTCAGTATTTCAAAGTTATCAACATTTCCATTATTCAGCAGAAAAAGGTGGGAACCATGTACTGAGATTTACATATGTTTTTATTTCTCAGTATAAAAAGGCCAAGGTATGTATGAAGAAAATGATTTTCTCCAAGTGTGGAAACGACCTAACAATTCAGGTCTATATGAATTATCACATGTGAATTGCCAAGTGTCCTTACTCCAGGTTCTGATGGAACCCAAGTGTGTTCTAACATTATAGTGTTCACATGTTATCGGCCAAGTTTTCGAAAGCATAATGAAGTTTATTTATGTTTATATGCTAGTTATTTTCAGTTATATGCATATATACCAGTTTATTTAATGTCATAATTATTAAGATTGTTATGTTGGGTTTTCCACGGAGTACCATTCTGGTGTAATCATTTCCCCTTTATATTATGACATTTCAAGAAATGGAGTTGAGCGTGCAGGCTGAACAAAAGTGGAAGTGGTCAAGTTGTAATGGCAAATAAAGGACATTCATGTGTTCTGTATTGAATAATGGCTGACGATGAACCAAATTACTTTTCTGCTATCTTTATATCTTCGTAAATCAAATACTCCATGAAACAGTATCATATAATATTAATATATCCCAATGTGTGATAGAATTGAAATAGTTTAAATAATTTCTTGACAATAAAGTTATTAATTAAGTCTAAAATCAATATCCTGCAGTTTGATTTTAATAAAAAGAATTGAAAGGGAACATCCTGAGAAAATTCAAGTTTTATAATTAGTTTTGGAAAGCGAAAAATTTATTCTGATTTTTCAACGTTTTAAAAGCGGGGTGTTACAAACACCTTCTTTTAGCCAGGGCAGCGTGGCACGGTCCGAGACTACGTCGCACGCTGCGACGAGTGCCAGCGAACCAAGGCCGATGTGCAGCGACCGAGCGGGCTGCTGCAACCATTGCCCGTGCCCGAGAGAATCAAAGAAGATATAACCATGGAATTCATCAAGGGACTACCGATCTCTGATGGATGCAATGCGGTCATGATCGTGGTTGATAGATTCACCAAGTACGCGCACTTCGTGCCGCTTACACATCTCTACACGGCGAATCCATCGCTAAATTGTTCATCGAGTACATTACGAAGTTTCATGGGGTGTCGCGTTTGATAGTTTCTGACCATGACCGGATCTTCATGAGCAGCATTTGGTGAGAATTTTTCAAGCTACAAGGGATTGAGCTATCGATAAGCTCAGAGTGTTGGTGTTATATACTTAAGCTTTGCTTTAGTGGATATTACACTTGTTATTCCT
>CACSLK010011197.1:25856-39003 GCA_902706635.1 Striga hermonthica | reverse complement strand
AAGCTGAAAGCCGACAAGGCCGTGGCCCAGCATGACAACGAGAAGCTCCAGGCCGACCTCGAAAAGGCTCGAGATGAGGTGGTGTTCGAGAGGGATATCGGCATCGTGCAGGGCCGGAAGTCATTTCTAAGGTCCGCTGTGGGCTCTGCCTTTGTCGAGGCCTACCGCAAAGAAGTCGTCAAGGCTTTCTGCAACTCGCCTGAGTTTCTCGATAGACTTTGTCCCGCCGCCGTCCAGTACTTCGACTATACTTTTGATGTGTGGGAGGAGGTGGTGGCAGGGTCTGAGTTTGCTGGAAAACTCGACCGCGAGGCGATGAGGATGACGCTCCCCGACCGTGACGGCTATGAGGGTGACACATCCCTCTCGGATGATTACCAATTGTGGTCTGGTCTCCAGGCTAAGGATATTCAAGTCGCAAGACTTTCATCTCATCTCGAGGCTCCTTCTGCTTCACCGGTCCAGCCGAGCGGGGCTAATCGTGAGGAAGGTCAAATAGCGACCGCCATTGAGGGGAGCGATGAAGACGCCGAGGAGTCTGGTGCCGATTCCTAGAATTGTATCTTTGAACTGCCGCCTTTTATTTCTCGAAGCTTTGCTTCTGCTTTTTTTATCGCTCTCGACCTATTTTTGGATTGTAAAGGTCAAGACTGATTTCTCTTGTAATGAACTTATCATGAATATTATCTTTTGTTTTGGTCGCATTTTGTCGTTTTCTTTTGTCCTTGGATTGCCATATATGTTCAACAATTGAGGTGAGCTTTCTTTGATTTTGATATCTTGAGTGTATTTTCATTGTTTAAATCAACTTCGTGGTTATTAAAATCGACTTCGTAGTCGTAGCCTTCGTAGCCCTGTCGAGGTTCCACTCGAGTTATATGTAACACCCCACTTTGATTTTACAGAAATTCCGGACTTTCCAAAAATTAGTACAAATTTTTCGAGATCATTTTCAAAATTTAATGGGTGTTAAACAACATTTTTCGTAACCCAAGTCTTATCTGGGCCCACGGGGATTCATTACCTGGTTTACACAAATAATTTTCATTAACCAAAACATATCATACGAGACTTAATACTCAACACGAATAATCAACCACATCATCATACCCAATAATCAAGGGTTCCACAAGTTTTCCAAAAAAAAACAAGTCATAAGTTTTGGAAAAAGGTTTAAGCAAGTCTCAACATAAAGGTTCATAAAGTTTTATTTATTCAAACGGAAGCAATAAATGCATGCCGACCCACTCACCTCTTCTCGTCACCCAGCTCCTGCTTAACCTGCATCAGTGAAGAGCAGGTGGGGATGAGCACAAGATGAAAAGCGTGCTCACCACTATGCACATATATCATCAATAATAATATAAAGGAGGTATGGTTAAAGTATGAACATAAATCAATCATTCTGTCACGTCTCATAATCACATCACAACATATTACCCATGTGTACACATATTTTATTAGCCAAGGAAAGGGGATTAATTACCCTAACTCATGGGGGTACGTGCCATACGACAAGACACGACCTTTCATTAAGTCTTACGGAGACTTACCTCGCAAGGTAACCGTATTACATCGACGGGGACAACCGTACCGACGGCCGAATTGGCTCACGCCGATAGGCTACATGGTTTACATACATACTTAAATCATACCAACTCAACATTTTATACCAACTCAACATCAAAGAAACACATACGGCATAGAAAATTTTAGATTAAAACCCAGCTGGAAATTTCGGTAGGAAATTGCACACAAGAGCAAGTACGTAGGATGGGGGCTCGACTCCTCAAACACTTACATTCAAGCGAGATAATATATCAATAATCTATCTCACTAGTCGAATTTAACATAAAACCCACACTTAATCAAAATTAAGGTTTAAGGGTATTAATTGGATTTTTCGTGGACTTAGAACTCTCTCATCTTACAAAATAGGACTCGGAAAATTAATTTGGAGTCTCGAGATTTTAAAATAATTTTCTCAAATTTTTCTACTTTGAAAATAATTTTTAAAATTGAAATCGGTGCGAATACGGGCTCTGAAACATAAAAATTGGCTTAAAAGGTGGATTGGGCCTCGCGGGCCAACAGCTGTGAGGTAACCGGGCCGCGCGCGGGTTGAGTCGGGCCGACATTTGATAAATAAAGAAGAAAAAAATAGAGAAAGGGGAACGCGGCCCTCAAGGTTCGAACCCTGAACCTTGTGGGTAACAAATGGCATGCACGCCACTGCGCTACACGACCGGGTGCTAATTCAAATGAATTCGTTACTTAATGAATTTAAGCCAATGTCTGTAATTAAAGTCAGACTGAACAGAGGGCAAACAACCGAACAAAGCTGTGCAAATTTTTACAGAAATTAAAAGGTGCGATCAGACCGAACGAAAAATTTACTAAACTCGACCACGACATAACTAACGGCAACGAAATTCGAGAGATTATAAAAAATAACATATTTTCAGAGTTTTGAAAATTTAGAAAAACCGGGTTTGTTCAGAAGTACGAAATGTCAAAAACACGGTTTGAAAACAACGAGCAAGATGACCCAAAATAAATTACAACGAGGCTACAAAACGACAAGACGAGATACCGAAATCACACAAATTTATCACAGCGACAACGAGACTCGATTTACACGTTAAACGAGAGTTCTGATAATCCACGAATAATTCTCGAACATAATCCAATGAACGAACCGATAAATAAACCGAACACTTAACCAGAATTTGATTCAAAAGTACGATTATATTCATTGAATGTACACAGAAATATAACGAGGAGGTTCGATAAATAACCTCCTTCGGGAAAACTACGAGCTTGATGGGGAATCAGACGAGTCAACGAAAATTGAACGGACGAATGACGAAAGCTCGGGACTCACCGGACTACTGCTGCAAACGGAAGAGGGTTCTCGAATAGGATGATGTTCGTGGAGGCCGCTGGGATGTGGCTGAGGGCGAAGATGTTGCCCCTGGTCTGCTCGCGGATGGACGGACGGAAAAATCGAGGTGTTGGCTGGAGATGGCGGCTTCGATGCTCGCTCGAGAAGGGAACATGTGGCGAACTTCAGGTGGTCGCGGTGAGATCCTCGTTGTTTGCCGGGAAAGGATGAGGCGTCTTCGCCGGAAACAATGGAGGTTTCACCGGAAATTTGCAGGTGTGCGGTTTGAACAGAGAGGGAAGGAGATGGATATATTTGATGAAGTTGCCTTTGGGTTCAGTTTATACGGCCATTAGAGAGAACGTGCGAGTGAATCTCGCGATCAAATCGGAACCAAAATTTTTGAAAGTGAGTAGCAGAGACTCGGTCGTACCGCGAAAGAAGGAGAAGGTAGGATCAAATTAGTTCTTAATGGGCCAAGAAATATCATCTTCAAATTGGGCCAAGATATCAAATTGGGTCAAGAATTTAATTAATCACGATGGGCCCAATCATATATCAATTTGTGCTGAAAAAAGTTTATCCAATTGGGCCGGAAAAATAACTCGAAGCTCGGTAAGGAAACGCGACAACGCGAAATAAAAATGGACATCATAAATATATATATAATACACACAATAATATTATTTAATAATAATAATAATCATTTAGACAATTAATATAAATAAATACTAATAACAACAAACAATAGCAATTTTACAATTATTAGGCACTATAAATAATAATAATAATAATAACAATAATAATAATATTAATAATAATAATAATAATAATAATAATTATTATTATTATTATTATTATTATTATGCAAAATAAACAATCTCAATTATTCATAAACAAACGGGGCGTTACATTATAACTTCGTAGTTGTTCAAAATCGACTTCGTAGTCGTAGGCTTTATAGCCTTATCGAGATTCTATTCGAGTTACAACTTCGTGGTTGTTCAAAATCGACTTCGTAGTCGTAGGCTTCATAGCCTTATCGAGATTTTACTCGAGTTACAACTTCGTGGTTGTTCAAAATCGACTTCGTAGTCGTAGGCTTCATAGCCTTATCGAGATTCTACTCGAGTTACAACTTCGTGGTTGTTCAAACCGACTTCATAGTCGTAGGCTTCATAGCCTTATCGAGATTCTACTCGAGTTACAACTTCGCAGTTGTTCAAACCGACTTCGTAGTCGTAGGCTTCATAGCCTTGTCAAGATTCTACTCGAGTTACAACTTCGCAGTTTATTTAAATTCATTTATGTAATATGTTAAACTGTTTTGCAGTTCTTAAAAAAGTTCGATTCTTCGCGTAAGCATGATATGGTCGACATAATGAAATGTAAAGGACATAATTGAAACGTAAATTCGAAGTTTATTTCATAACTGAATTTGATTTGAACGTTGTTCAGTACAAAAGAGTGAGGGGCATTATCTTAAGCGTAAAAGCGCTTGAGATGGATCACGTGCCAAGATCGAGGCAGCTGTCGACCTTCTCTATCTTCGAGTTCGTACGCTCCTCTCTCGAGAACATTTGCGACTGTGAAGGGTCCCTCCAAATTAGCATCAAGTTTTCCCACGTGTCTGAGGGCATCTGCTCGCTTGAGGATGAGGTCTCCAACTTGGAAGCGTCGAGTTCAAACTTTCTTGTCAAAGGCTGCACGCATCTTTTGCTTGTACTCAACGGATCGTGCCCAAGCTTCCTCTCGTCCTTCTTCATAAGTCGAGAGCTTTCGCAACCATTTCATCGTTCTTTCCTTCTTCATAGAATGCTGACCTGTGAGACAGTAGACCTACTTCAATGGGTAGGAGCGCGTCCATTCCATATACCATGTGGAACGGGGATTGACCCGTTGAACTTCTCGGAGTCGTCCTATAGGCCCAAAGGACAGTCGTTAGCTCGTCGACCCATGCCCCTGATGCTTTTTCCAATATTTTCTTCAGTCCTTGGAGGATAGTTCGGTTCGCCACTTCAACTTGGCCATTTGCTTGGGGGTGTGCTATTGAGGCAAATCGTTGTTTAATGCCCATGTCGAGACACCATGCTTGGATTCGTTTGCCTTGGAATTGAGTTCCATTGTATTAGATCAATATCTTCGTGACTCCGAATCGACAACGAATGTTGTTAAATATGAACTGTATCATTTTTTCTTCGGTAATCTTTGCCAGCGGCTCTTCCTCAGCCCATTTACTGAAGTAGTCGACTTCGACTACAAGGAATTTTCTTTGCCCCGTTCCCATCAGCAAAGGTCCCACCAAGTCGATTCCCCATTGAGCTAAGGGTATCGGGCAGTTGATTGTCGTCATGGTTTTAGCCGAGATATGGGGAATCGGACCGTGTCGTTGGCATCTCTCGCATCCCTGCACTAATTGTTCGGCCATCTTCCGTATCTTTGGCCAGTAGTAACCTGCTCTCAAGGCTTTGCCGGCTAAGGCTCGAGACCCTGCGTGTGCCCCACAACATCCTTCATGAATTTCTTTTAGGACATGGTTCCCTTCTTCTTCGGAGACGCAGCGCAGGTGAGGCCCAATCATCGACTTCTTATATAGGATCCCGTTGACTTCAAAGTACTTGGTTAGATACCGGGCAGCTTTCTCTGCTTCTTGTTTATCTCCTGTAGGTATGCGTCCCTGCAAGAGTTCATGAATTGACTTCATCCAACCGTCTTTTTCGTCCAGTCGTCTTTTTCGTCGACTTCCATTGTTTGGCTAAGGACACTTCCCTCCAGGTGCATTGTGGTAATATGACCTCCCATTTTTCCTTCGTTAGAGCTTGCAATTCTTGCGAGCCAATCGGCTCGCTTGTTTTCTTCTCGAGAGATTTGAGTCAGCTCGAATTTCTCCAGACCTTGTATGAGGCTTTGGATTTCCTCAACATACTTCATCATTCTATCTTCTTTTACTTCGCAGTTTCCCATCACTAGGCCCACGACCAATTGTGAGTGGGAATGGGCCACGATTTCTTTCGCTGCACCACCAATTGCGAGGTGGATCCCTTTAATTAGCGCCTCACACTCTGCTTCGTTATTCGAGGTCTTGAAGCCCATTCTGATGGCAAAATCAAGTTGTTCTCCTTCGGGAGATACTAGGACAACCCCTAGACCCGACCCTTTGGCTGATGAGGATCCGTCGACATGCATGATACATTTCTTTTCTTCCCCTTTAGTTCCTTCCTGGATGAAATCCGCTAAAGCTTGGGCTTTTATATCTCGCCTTGGTTCGTATTTGATGGAGTACTCAATTAACTCGACTGTCCATTTCACGAGTCGACTCGACACAGTAGGTCGACCCAGAGTCTCTCCAAGCTAGAAGTTTGTCCTCACTACTATCACATGATTCAGAATATAGGGCCTCAATTTTCTAGCTGTTATCACCAATGTCAGGGCAGCCTTCTCGACTTCGGGGTATCTTGCCTCCGCACCTTGAAGTACCCGACTTGTATAATAAATCGGCTGTTGGGCTCCTCCTATCTCCCTCAGTAACATTGAGCTCAAGGAAAATGTTCCAACTGAGATATAAAGCACCAGTTCATCACCTCGCTCCGGTTTGGTTAATAGAGGCAACTCGCCTAGAAATTCTTTTAGTTTTTAAAATGCCATTTGCACCTCGTCGTTCCATTGAAAAGCTTTCTTTTTAAGTAATTTGAAGAATGGGAAACTCTTCTCTGTCGCTCGAGCGATGAATCTGCTCAGGCCACAATTTGACCCATCAAGACTTGCACTTCTTTGATGCTCTTTGGTGGGGCCATGTCGAGTATGGCTTTCACCTTATCCTTGTTCACTTCAATCCCCCTTTCAGTCACTACATATCCAAGGAATCGTCCTGCCTTCCACTCCGATGGCCCACTTACTTGGATTCAGTTTCATCCCAAATGTCCTCAATGTGCTGAAAGTTTCTTTTAGATCCTCAACATGCGAAGTTGAGGACTTGCTTTTCACCAAGATGTCGTCTACGTACATCTCCATATTACGCCCTATCTGCGATTTAAACACCAATCCATCAGCCTTTGGTAAGTCGCCCCTGCGTTCTTGAGTCCGAAGGGCATGACGACATAACAGTATGTTCCTTTGCTCGTCACGAAGCTCACTTTACTCTAATCTTTTGGGACCAATGGGATTTGGTGATACCCTTGGGATGCGTCCATCATACTCAGTAATTCGCAACCAGCCGTAGAGTCGACTAGCTGATCAATTCTTGGTAGTGGATAATGATCCTTTGGGCAAGCAAGATTTAGGTCACGGAAATCAATGCACATACACCACTTGTTTAGCGCTTTTCTCACCATCACCGTGTTCGATATCCATTCAAGGTATTGGATTTCTTTGATATGTTTGGCCTTTAACAACTTGTCTACTTCCACTTCAATTGCTTTGTCAGTCTCGGCCCCATAATGCCTGAGTCGCTGCTTTACGGGTTTCTTGAGGGGTTCGACATTGAGTTTGTGCTCCATGATGTCTAGGTCGATTCCCGTTAGCTCCTCAGGGGAGAAGGCAAATATGTCTCTGAATTCTTTTAGCAACTCCACCAGTTGTTTACGCAACTCATCCTCCAATTCTCTTCCTATTTTGGTAATTTGATCCTCCCTCTCCCCAATTTGGATTTCCATCAACTCTCCATGTGGTTCGAAGTCATTCCCTCTAGGTCTTTTTTCACTCGACATCGGTTTTTTACCCTCCTTGACTTCCGTTCGTTGGTTAGTTTTTACTGCTATCTGATAGCAGGTTCTCGACAATCGTTGGTCACCTCGAGCCTCTCCAACTCGACCTTCTACCGAAAATTTCAGTTTCATGTGGTAAGTTTATACCACCACCTGGAATGCGTTCAACGCCGGCCTCCCGAGGATCACATTGTAGGCGGACTCGACATCGACCACTACGAATCTCACCATCTTGACTTTTCGCAGGTCTCCTTCTCCCAGGACGACTGCGAGCGTGGTTTCTCCCAGGGGTGCAACTTCTGATCCATTGAATCCAAACAGTGATGTATGCAACGGCGTTAACTCAAGATCCAGCTCCATCCTCTTGAGGCAGTTATAGAAGATCACGTTCACCGAACTCTCGGTGTCGACGAACACCCTTTGCACCTCATAACCTGACACTTGGGCCGTTATCATTAGAGAATCATTATCTGGCCTCTCGATTTCGCCTATATCCACTGGCCCGAAATGCATCATCGGGTCGTTCTCCTCAACTTGCTGCGCCTTGGCTTTTCCATAGCGCCCTCGAGCATATGCTTTTCTGGCCCGATTTGAATCTCCGTCAGTCGGTCCTCCAAATATCATATGAATTACCCCTCTCTTCTAAGGAAGCTCCTCCTTGTCGGGAGTCCTTGCCCTCTTTCGAGGGCTCTTGCTTCTTTCCCGGCGTCGACTGGTTCTTTTTTGATCCTTATAAATGAACTCCTTCAGATGGTCGACTTTGATTAGTCTATCGATCTCGTCCTTGAGGTACCTGCAATCGTCGGTGTTGTGCCCATAATCCTTGTGGAACCAACAATACATATTGCTTTTGGGTTTTGTTGGTCCATCCTTTCTCGTCCGCGGCCACCTGACGACATTATCATGGATCTCCTTCTCCATCACCTCCACTATTTTCGCATTCGGGGCCGACAAGGGGGTGTACTGAGTTGGCCTCCACCCCCTCGACCGTCCCTCTCTCTCTATTCTCGGGGATCTTTTCCTTTCTAACGTCGAACTCAACTTCTTATCCTTCTTCTCTTCCCGTGGGCCGGGGAGGATTTTCGCCTTTTCCGCTTGCAAGAAATCAACTTCTGCTTCCTGAACATTCATATATTTGGCACACCTCCCCAGGACCTCATCGAAGTCCTCCCAGGTCGCTTCACCAAATAGTTTCTGCACAATCTTGAGAGCAATCCCCTGGTGAGTCCACCTGATTTAATTTCCTAGGTGTCCGAAGGCACATTGACACACGCTCACGTGTACCTCGCCACATAATCTCACAACGATTCTCCATCCTTCTGTTGCATACCTATCGGAGTAAGATAAGATTTTTCTTGAGCCTTCACGCTTGCAAATTGATTCAATAAACTCGAGCTGAATCCGTCAAAGTCCCTGACGGCTCCCAGAGGTAATTGATGGAACCAATCTTGCGCAGGTCCTCGTAGAGTCGTCAAGAACGCTCAACATTGACCGGGGTCGTTGTAGCGGTGTAGTAGTGGCATGTTTTCAAAACTCCTTAGATGTCGAGAGGGATAAGTCGACCCATCATACCAGATGTTAAGCTCCCTGAACCCCTGAGGTAAGTCAGCGTCTAGAATGTGTTGTGAGAAGGGATGTCCTCTCGAGCTCCCCATTTTTCTCCCCTCGACTTGGGCCTGCAGATCTCGCACCTGAGCTAGCAATTGCTCTAGCGTGTCGTTCCTTTCTTGTGGATTGACAGTTCTGACAGAAGACTCCTCTTCGTCCTCCCTCCTGCTCTGTCTTTCATGGGATTGAGCTTGCTGTTTACGCTCTAGGGGAAGCTGTTCGATTCGAGGCTGCTCGACCCTTGGCTGCTCGACCCTAGTTTGGTCGATTCTGGGCTGGTTGACTTGTGTATGTTTGAGTTGGGCCGCTACTGCCTCTGCAATCATCCTATGTATCTCGCTTCTCGTCATGGTTAGTGTTTGCTCCTCGACTTGGGGTGGCGACCTTGTTTCCTGTTCAAGTCGTCCAGGCTGCCTCCCCAATCTCAGAGATGTTTCGGTCGATGCATGACCATCAACTTCTCCGCTCGTGTCTTTCACGTGACTCGCCTCCCCTTGAGTGAGCACTGGGATCTTGACTGCAGGTAGGGTGATAGGTGTCTCCTCCCCCACACGCGCTCCTGACGGCGCATGTGTTCCGAACAGTGGGAAACCAAACACTTGGAGTGGTGGCCTGGGGTTGGGAATCGTCGGAGGCCGCTTGTCAGTCCACGTTGCCCTGAAATCCTCATTCAAATTCTTCTACAGCACTTCCTTCTCAGCCATCAGAGACAGATCAAAGCTAGGTGTAAAGATCTTAATTCCTTCAAGAACTCCCCACAGACGGCGGCAAAATAATGGGTCTCTTACCAGATTTGGAGCGAACTGATGGAAACGGGCCCAGATCTAGAACGAGCCGATGAGAATGGGCTTAAATCTATCGTAGTCGCCTTCAAACCACCACTGGACTGCAAGAAAACCTACAAGAATTCAACGCCAGAGGGTTTTCCGGCGTAGAGCCTCCGACGCTCAAGTCAGTATGTGAAAGAGATGAAGAGAGCTGCTCTGAAAGAGCAGCAGCAGTAATGGAGGAGAGTATAGAATGAATGGGAGTTAGGGTTTTGGGATTACCTCAGTTCCTTTTTATAGAAGAAAGACATTTACCTGAAGTCCCCAAAGTACCCCGGCCGACTTACTGGAAATGTCTAAAATGCCCTGGTCGGTTCGCATTCCGTCCATCTCCTTAGTCAGCATTTAGATTTCTTCTTATCCTTAGTAGCTTCCTTATTATCCTTAGTGCCTTCTTTCTTATCCTTGACAGCTTTCCTGTGATATGTCGAAGTGTATCAGATCGTCGAGGATCTATGACCCTCGGGACTTCCTCAGTCGACTCGGAATATCGACTCGAGTCGACTGGGTCATCTTCAGTCGTCAGTAGACCCTGACGCGCTTATCCATCTTTTCGAGGGGAATCAACTTATTCTAGTCGACACGTGGAAGTCGACCGAGAGATGCCTAGACCCTTGACTGGAGTTATTATAGGGAGTCTGCGGAGAGAGTTGACTTTGGCTAAGTCGACTCGGTAATCTCTGAACCGTTGATAGTATAAACCGTTATACGATAGTATGGCTATATCATCGGCCCTTCGCCGACCGTCCGGCAACCTTTTCGGGCCAATATGACTTGGCTGGACATAATATGACATATAATGACCAAATACACATAAATTTCTCGGGAGTGTTCGGCTAGATATTGACATGGCTCGAGAGTGAAAATACGCTAAAATCACATTCAAATTGACCGAGCCTTTCTACTTGAATCATGCTGAAACTTTACAGGCCGCTTACATATTATTTATCATGATTTTTAAGCTACTAATCTCGGCCAAAACATGCTTGAAGCTAAAAATCCGTTTTTAAGCCGAGTAACTTCAAAAATCCGAATCTTCAATTCTACCTGTGCAAAACTCGATTTCTTGACATGATAAATCATAAAATATCATGTATTTACTGGAAAAATTGGTTAGGGTTCAATTACCTTTACCGAACTCAAAAAATGGCACAAGTGCCCTCTCTTGGCCCTTGTTCGGGACCTCCTCGGCAACGGCTAACCTCCGGCTGCCCTCAACTGAAAAGGATGACTTTACTAGACCTCTAATACTCCCAGATCTCTTATGGAATTAAATTGGTGCAAGACTTCTCGTGATTGCTTGCCCGTGTGCGTACGTGCGTGTTCTTGCGATATCTCCTTCTCTTTGACTTGCTTAGGTTTAATTATATGATAAACTCTCTTAATTCTCAAATAAGTTCAGCAAGTATATGGGATACTATTTACATACGGTCATAGCATTTTAATAGGTGAAGAATAGTAAAAGAATGTGATAGCCAATCGATTGGTGCCATTTGCCGTGAGCTTAGGCTATTAGGTGTACAATTCTTGGCTTAGTCATTATATGAAGCTTAATATGATACCACATGGATTCAAGGTAGTAATTTATGAAAGAAAGTTGAACATAAAATAACTTTAACTTAAAGTTGGCCACGACACTTTGCATTGGTGCATGACTATGCATAATTGGCCTTAAGCTAAGCATGATTTGTGCTAAGCTAGGCTAAATGGAGATGACGTGTGGCTTATATTAAGCTCTCGGCAATTGGGGGCGTGACGTAGGCAATTTAAGAACATGTCTTAACTTGAAGTACTTTAGCATATGGACATTATTCCTATCATGATATATGTACTTAAATACTTAGAATATTTTTCTAAGTATAAGTACAATTAAATTTGAATTAATCTTGACCGAACTTACATAATTTCGGTAGAAACGTGACTTCAAAAATTAATTCGAATAATTACCTTGACTTAATCTAATTACTTCCAAACTCATTTATTATATAAATGAATTGAAATTAAATCCGAAAACTTATTCGGTTACTTAAATAATTAAACCGAATATCTTATTGACTAAAAGTCGAACACATAATTAAACTCAATAAGTGGCTTGAACTTGACTTTTGACGATTAATCGAATATTTTCAATTCTATTAATATGTCAATATTGGAATAACTTGCTAATGTCCATTTATTAGTTAAATGGACTGGATTAATTACTATCATTGTAACACCCTGCTAGCTTATTAAAATCAGAATTAAATTTTCGCAAATTCTTTTCTAAAAATACTTACTTAGTTTGCGAAATCGTGACTCGGGATGCTACTGAAAACCATTCTTTACTTTGAAAACCCGTTATCATAATTTAAACTGAGCTTGTAAGGACAAATGAATTATATTAAACCAGCTAGCATGTAATACTTTATAAAAGTCTGATCGATAAATCGAATCAACATATGAAAACTGACATGCTAGTGGAAATATCTTAAAATGACAGCGGAAGCTAAAGCATGGCAAAACATAGCTGTATAATAATGAACAATGGCTAGAAGCCAAATTCTTTGACCACGATCCACCAACCAGCTCACTCCTCAGGACCGACTCTGTGACCTGAAAAAGAATAATATAGTGAGGCGTGAGCACTAAAGGCCACTGTGCTCCGCAGAAACTCATACTAAAGTAAACAGTAATAATATTAACAATATCATGGTTGTAGGCACATATAAGTAAGCTGTAATCTCCAGACACGAGGTCTGTAACTGAACTGAACTGTCTAGGACACTATGTCCGCCATGTGCACATTCTGATGGATACTTAAGGCCTTGCGCCTCCACCAGAACTTTGGATGGGCAATTAAGGCCTTGCGCCTCCACCCAAAGTGGATATCTCATATACATACCTTAAACATGGTAGTGTAATTATAATCAATGTAATACCCAGTCTGAGTTCCCACCTGAACTGCTAATCTGTTAGTGCTGCTGCTGATCAATCTGTAAAAATATACATATATAAACAAATACTAAGTACTATGCTCAGACTGGCTGAAAATAGTTGTTAAGACGATCGACTCGATCTAAATATTTAACTGGAATAATCTCGGGATTTAACTTGACTGACAAGAAAAACCGGACTGAACTGATATT